>JACBWV010000910.1:45201-69307 GCA_013435795.1 Chlamydomonas sp. ICE-L | reverse complement strand
TCCTACACCAATCTCCAGAAGCCTGTTATGGAGAGAGGAGGGAGTGACGCAGAAAGTGAGTTGATCATTGCAACTATGTACTCACCCACACAGCCACCCAATCATGGAGAGAGGAGGGAGTGACGCAGAGAGTGAGTTGATCATTGCAACTATGTACTCACCCACACATCCACCCAATCATCCACCACGACCCAATCACCCACTGTGACCCACACATCGACCCAATCACCCACCACCACCCAGTCACTCACCACCACCCAATCATCCACCACGACCCAATCACCCACTGTGACCCACACATCGACCCAATCACCCACCACCACCCAATCACTCACCACCACCCAATCACTCACTGCGACCCACACATCAACTCAATCACCCACAGTTGATAAATGCATATATGCACTTAAACTCTGTTTCTTTCTACGCTTGGCAGCTTCCAGCCAGCTCCATTAGCTACTACGTGCAGCCCCCAAAATAAACAGTGGGATAAGATGAGAGAGGAGGGAGTGAGGCAGGGAGTGAGTTGATATATGTACTTTTTCTGACCACTGTTTCTTTCTACGCATGGCAGCTTCCAGCCAGCTCCATTAGCCAGTCACTGGGGGTCAAGCCCAGAGCTTGCAGCTGGATAGAATGTCACTATCTAGCTTCAGGCGCGGCCCAAGGACAGGGGAAAGGAGCTGCTTTGAGCAATATTGAAACATCTATGGCGTAGTTAGGTTGAAATCAGGACAAAATTGACAACCTGACAAAATTAGCTACTAGCTACAAACAGTTAGTAGTCATGTAGCTACCTGCTCGAGCTGTTGCGGCAGAAGGTTGACTACACTTAGCTACTAGTAAAAAACAGATAAAAGTCATGTAGCTACCTGTTGTAGCAGAAGATTGACCAAACTTAGCTACAAGCAAAAAACAGTTAGTAGTCATGTAGCTAACTGCTCTAGCAGAAGGTTGATTACACTTAGTTACTAGCTACAAACAGTTAGTACTCATGTAGCTAACTGCTCTAGCAGAAGGTTGATTACATTTAGCTACTAGCTACAAACAGCTAGTAGTCATGTAGGTACCTGATCTAGCAGAAGGTTTATTATACTTAGCTACTAGCTACAAACAATAGTATTCATGTAGCTACCTGCTCTAGCAGAAGGTTGATTACACTTAGCTACTAGCTACAAAAACTTTTAAATCGTGTAACTACCTGAATTCCTCTGATTTAGGCTTGACTTGGAACATTTCCGTAAAAAGAGAACGCTTCAATGGAGCGATAGCCTGCTCATAGCCCGACATATTGTACTGCAGTCAAAAGTACAGCAGGGATACATTGTAATTTGTGGATTTTAAAATAATTTTAAAATAATTTTAATTATATATTTAAAATATATAATTAAAATTATATATTTAATTATATTTTGGGGCATGATGTTGATAAGTCCCCCTTGGCTCCATCAAGCTGCTTGATGCATGTTTGGAGTCCTGTAAGGCACCATGAAAAATGTTATCATCATTATCATCATCATCATCATTTGGCCCATAAATGTGTGGTGACGTTCAGAAGTCCCCCTTGGCTCGGTCAAGCTGCGGGCATACTTAGAGTTCAGTAAGGCATCAAGAAAAATGTAATCATCATCATCATCATCAAAAAAATGTGATCATCACCATCATAGGTGGTCGAGGTAGCAGAAATGATCAAAGGAGTGAAAGATCTGGCAAAGCATTGATGATGATGATGATGATGATGATGATGATGATGATGATGATGATTACATTACATGCTAAAGTCTACTTGACATTGCGAGGGTGTATGAGACTCTGTGATTTAAGCAAAAAGAAAAAGCACCCACAAAGCAAAAAAAAACATTACATCAGGGGTGTGTCGAGGACAAACAAACCAAACTCCCAACCACCGTTTTGGTGGCGTAGGTATTAAACCCCCTAGAGCAGGACCCAGATCTCGACCTTACAGTGGCGGAGGTAAGAAGCTAACAAATGAGAAGTCACAAGAAGAAGAAGGAAAAAAAAAAGGGATAATAAATTACGGTGCCACTAAGCAGTTCAGGGCTTCCTGTCTTGCTGATGATGAATTGATGAATTGATGAATTGATGATGATGATGATGATGATGATGATGATGATGATGATGATGATGATGATGATGATGATGATGATGATGATGATGATGATGATGATATTGATGATGATGATGATGATGATGATGATGATGATGATGATGATGATGATGATGATGATGATGATGTTTATTCAAATTCAAAAATGACATGTTCTTCAAGTGGACCATACGTACCTGCATGTCGGAGGCAAAGAAAGCATCATACCATTGGATGCGTTGTGCCTCGGCCTGAGGCACGCACATGCATCCAACAGCACAGGGCACTGCCAAAGCTCCTGGGAACAGAGGATGTGTGTGGGGGGATGGGAGTGGGGGTGGGGAGCAGAAGAGGTGTGTGTGGGGTGGAGAGGGGATGGGGGAGGGGGGGGGGGGCAGTTAGCCGATCAGCAGAGTCTGGGAAGGGCCATCGTCAGTCATATGTTAGCTCATTGGCATTGACATTGACTGTGGGGAGAGGGTGCTAGGCTTGGACACATGCATGCTGCATGCATGCAACCTGCACAAACACAACACAAACAGACATAAAACAGACACAAACGCAAATATAACACGCCAACACAAGTACAAACACAAGTACAAACGCAAACATAACACAGTCATAAATGCAAACATAACACAAACACAAACACAGCAAAAACATAGACACAACACACTAACACAGGCACTAACACATCACTCACCCAGCAAGCTCATCCTCCTCGACACGAGTCGCCCGTCCTTTTGTGCGATAGGGGGCTGAACAATCCGGGCCGGTGGGGATGTATCGGAGCCCTGCGCCTGCGGTCCATTCGTCCTCGTGGTTCCGTTCAGACGTCCGATGTTTCGGTTGACTAACGTTGGATCCCGACCTCTCTCCGTTCCCCCCTCCGCTCCGTCCCTGGTGGGATCGAGGGCTAGGCTCGACACCCAACGTGGGCCCTCGATCGGCATTGGTAGCCGAGGGCAAGAGGCCGGACCCAGGGACAGTGGAGATATTGCATGTTTCGTGAAAGAGCAGGGAGCGGTAGGTTGACTTCGAAACCTCATAGCACTCGTGAACCGTGATTGTGCGCTTAGTGTGCGTAAAACAGAGGTCTGATATATGGCAGGTTCCCAAATTGCAAGGGTGGGGCAGGTGAAAAATCTCGGGAATCGCTGATGACTGACTGGGTCATGGGTCTCCCCGGCGTTTCCCAGCAGCGCTTTCAACGAACAAACAACCGACTTGCATGCTTGGTTTCTTTCCACTCTGTCTTGCTCACTATCCAACCGCCTCAACCACCTCAACCAGCACGAGCACCTCAGGTCCACTCTGTCTTGCTCACTGTCCAACCACCTCAACCAGCACGAGCACCTCAGGTTCACTCTGTCTTGATGCTAGATTGCACTCAGACTGCTTGCTGTGCTTGCTCACTGTCCAACCACCCCAGGTTCACTCTGTCTTGATGCTTTTGGGGTGCGATAGAAGACAGTGGAATCCGTCCCCATCGAACCCTGAGTAGACCCTAGCTCAGATTCCTTCCGCCAGCATGGCACTTCTTCGACTTCCGGTCAACAGTTGACTCGGCAGTTTACTCCCTCCTGCTACCTAAAAGTGGAAACTGATACCGATAGATAGAAACGACCAAGTGTTCCTTGGAAGGATCGAGTGTAACCTTAGTGCTTATGGAACATGTCAAGATGAACACCATGTGGTATTCGAATGTACTGACGAAGCCTTGCTGAATTCGAGAAGAAAGTATCTGAGCCTGATTTCCCAATCAAAGAGCAAAAATATTCCTCTACATTATTATTTTTGATGTGCAATCCAGAAGTTGAAGGTCAAGAGTAGCTTCCTTTGTTCATCCATGAGTGTATGAAGAGACTGGATCAAGCCTTTTTTGATAGGTATGAATATAAACCGGTACATATATGTACTGCTTTTATCGTTCAGAAGAAGGGGAGGGGGGGGGAAATGAAACAGAAAAAATGGAAAAATATGATTTGTTTTAGTTTTTATTTTCCTGGTAATAATATTTTTGACTGCCAGAGACGGCGAGCAGCCAAATTTCTGGCTGAACCTATGTTACCAAGCTCAAGCCGGCATGAAGAGATTTGATCAAGTACGGTTTGGAATATTGTAGTCAGAATGCTTATATTGTGATTGTTGCTGCCAAAGATAGCGTGCAGTCAAATTGTTGGCTGGAGCCATGTAACCTAGTCCATGGAGGACACGGGTGAGGGGGAGAGAGGAAAAGGGAGAACTAGCGGTTACATCTTATATTCGGACGGCAACATAAACTGATGAATGACAAATAACTATACACTCACTCGACTTTTAACCAAGAGCACAAAATGATAATTCAGCTATTTAAGCAAAGCTATGTGGTAGGCCCCCGTGCAAGCACACGGACTGCTATGTGGTAGGCCCCCCTTTATCTCACGCCTCGTATTATTATAAGGCGTACCAGGGTACTACGTTTTGTCATTTTGGGTTGTGATATTGACTCAACTGAAAACGGAAATCTGCGCACTGAGCCCAGAAGGAGTTTATCACGCAGTCGGGCTAAAAAGTAGCGCGTCATGTAGTACCCTGAGGCGTATTATTTATTTATTAAGCAAAGCTACAGCTGCGGCAAAAAAATCACAGTTGGGACCTGTATATAGAAGAACACGAGGGGAGATGTCTAAAGCTGAGGGAAATCATACGGAATCTGAATTCAAAACTGAGATCTAATCAAGTTCAATAGGTAAGGCCCCAGCGCAAGCAAGCGGGCTGGCCCCCTCAACATCACGCCTCATAATAAGGCGTATTATTTATTTACCAATAGGCGATAGTTACAAGGTTATGCAGTGGGCTGCAACATGCCGGCCCCGCAGCAGTTAGTGCGGAAGGAGACATCATTGAAGTAACCAAACCAGAGGATGCTGTTGGGTAGGAACAGCTCAGGGGTAGGGCACTTCCCGTTCTGGCGCAGGTTGACCTTGACATCCAGATTTCCGCCATATGATGCAACGTTGTTGACCTTGGCAATGTAGTACCAGGTGCGGGACGCAGGGTAGGGGGCGGGCAGGGACTCGGGGTTGAACCAAGAGTTGTTGGAGTAAGAGGGGGAGTTTCCGGGCCGGCCATTGAACTCCAGGGACTGGATGGAGTTCACGCAGTTGTCATTGATGATAAACTCGATCTTCTCGAAGATCATTTCGCAGCAAGATGGAGGGGGAGGACCAGTCTTGGGTTCAATGTCGAAGCATCCACCATCACCGTAGTTCTTGACGGAGAAGGTGAATGAGGTTTTACCCAGTTTAAAGTTCTCAATCTTGATGGGAGTAGCACCAGTACCCATTCCGCCCTCGTATCCACCGTTGGCGATGGAGTTCCCGGGGAAGCAGGAGTCGGGGAAATCAATGAAGTCAGCTTGGCAAGAGGCACCAAATTGGACAGGGGACATGCAGGTGTTGTTAATGGCAACGTAGACATCGCAGAACTCGGGGTATCCAAGCTCAGCAGCAATCCTGGAGGCGCAGACCTCAGTGATGCTTGACATCCAGGTCATGGATTCATAACCCTCGGCGCAGACAGTGACAACAGAAGAGAAGCGGCCGCGGTAATCCATGTCCATGGGGGCCATGGCACAAGTGAAGACCAGGTCACCAGGGGGGGCGTCACCGCATCCGTTGGAGTTGAGGTAGTCAACCAGCACAGTGCAAGCGTCGGGGGACAGAGAAGGATTGTTGGAGTTGACTCCAGCTCCAGGGAGGACGACGGAGACATCCATGCAGGTCTTGCAGGTGGGGGGAGGGGCAGGGGGGGTGGGGGTTGCAATCGGGCTTGCAAATAGCGTGCATGGTGGTGGGGCCTGTGGAGGAGGTGTTGTACTGATTCATGCAGTATCCAGGCTTGATGTTGTAGTAGCTGGGCTCCTTGTAGCCTCCAATGAAGTAGAGCTTGTCAGTATTCAGAGAGCCTGTGCAAGCAACAGATTCCAGGACGAAAGATCCAGGTCCGCAGGCAGCAGGGCCACAAGGGTTGTCAACATCAGCGCACTCATGGGCAGCCAGGGGACCAATCTCAGTAGAGCAGTACACAAACTCCTCGCAGCAGCCTCCGGCAGCTCCTGGGGAACCGACGGGGCCACGGGGGCCGGGGGGGCCGTTGGTTCCAGGGGTTCCGTTCATTCCAACGGCTCCAGCAGGGCCACCAGTGCCAGGAGATCCGGGGGTTCCAGGGGTTCCATTATCACCAGGGGTTCCGGGGGTACCAGCGGGGCCAACGTCTCCCTTGACACCAACAGGTCCACTTGGTCCAGTCGGTCCAGCAGCACCAACGTCGCCCTTGGCTCCAGGGGCACCACCAGGGCCAGTGGAACCAGCAGGTCCAACGGGACCGAGTCCACCCATGTCGCCAACAGCACCCTGGGCTCCTGCAGGACCGGCATCGCCAACAGCTCCAGGGGTTCCGTCGGTTCCATCAGGACCATTAGGACCACCTGGGCCCATGGCACCAGATGGGCCTGTGGCTCCAAGACTGCCAGTAGAGCCGACAGCACCAGTAGCACCCTTATCTCCAACAGCACCAGGGGCACCAGCAGTTCCATTAGTTCCAGCAGGGCCAGTGGCACCAGCAGGGCCAGCGGCACCAACATCACCAACAGCTCCAGTGGCTCCAATGGGTCCACCAGCGCCAGTGAGACCCTTAACTCCAACGAAACCTGTAGCACCAGAATCACCAGCAGGGCCAAGAGAGCCTGCGGGACCAGTGGCACCAGCAGGGCCTGTGGCACCGGCAGAACCGGCAGAACCAGTAGAGCCAGCAGCTCCAGTAGCGCCAACTGGGCCAGCAGGACCAGCAGCACCAGTGGCTCCAGGTCCACCAACAGGGCCAGCAGATCCAAGATCACCGACAGCACCATCAGAACCATCAGCTCCGGCGGGACCAGCATCACCAAGAAGACCAGCAGGGCCAGAAGCTCCTGCATCACCCATGGGACCAGCGGGTCCAGCAGCGCCTGTGGTACCATCAGCTCCATCAGCTCCAGGGGCTCCAGGGGTTCCAGCAGTGCCAGTGGCGCCAGTAGCTCCAGTGGCGCCCACGGCTCCTACAGGTCCGGTTGCTCCAGCGAGGCCAGTAGCTCCACCATCACCAGGGGCACCAACAGGGCCTGCACCTCCAGTGGCCCCAGAAGAGCCGGCAGGGCCAAGGGCACCAGCATCACCAATGGCACCAGCAGGGCCAGCAGGGCCGACAGCACCAGCATCACCAACAGCTCCGTCAGCACCATTAGCACCAGCATCTCCAGGGGCGCCAAGAGGTCCAGCAGGTCCGGCAGCACCAGTAGCTCCCTTGCTTCCAGGGGCACCAGTAAGGCCAGTGGCTCCGATGGCTCCTAGGGCACCCAAGCTACCAACTTCACCAACGGCTCCAGTAGGGCCGGTAGCACCCTTGTCTCCAGCAGCTCCAGTGGCACCAAGGGTACCAGCAGACCCAGGGGTACCAGGAACACCAACAGGGCCAGCAGGACCAGCACCTCCAGGGGCTCCAGCATCACCAACGACGCCAGTGGGACCAGCAGGGCCAGGGGCACCAAGGTCACCACCAGCACCAGTGGCACCAGCAACGCCAGTGGTTCCCTTAGCTCCAGGGGCACCTACATCACCGGAGGCTCCAGGGGCACCATTCGCACCACTATCGCCAACGGCGCCAGCAGGTCCGAGGGCACCAGCATCGCCAACGGCACCAGGAGCTCCGCGGACTCCGACAGCTCCAAGGACACCAGTGTCTCCCTTGGGACCAGCAGAGCCAGCGGGTCCTTGGATACCGGCATCACCAACAGCTCCAGTTGCTCCCTTGCTTCCAGCATCGCCCATGGGGCCAGTAGCACCAGGGGCTCCAACATCACCACTTGCTCCAGCAGCGCCAGGGCTACCCGCATCCCCGGGGCTGCCACCAGGTCCAGCAGCACCACCAGGTCCAGAGGGGCCCTTGGGTCCATTGAGACCTCGGGCTCCAACATCACCAGCAGGTCCCAGACTTCCAGCAGGACCGGGGGCACCATTATCACCAGCAGCTCCAGGGGCACCCATTGCTCCCCTGTCTCCAGGTGCTCCACTGGAGCCAGGGGCTCCAGCAGGGCCAGCATCACCAGTAACTCCAGGGCTACCAGCAGGACCTTGGGTTCCCCGGTCACCCGGTGCTCCCTTGGTTCCGGTGACACCTGCGGCACCATTGGCACCAGTGGATCCCATGGGACCAACATCACCACGAGCACCAGGGGTACCAGTGGGGCCAGTGGCTCCCTCGGCTCCGAGAGGGCCGGTGAGGCCAGTGGCTCCAACAGATCCGGACACACCAGCAGTACCACGCGTTCCGGCATCTCCCGGTGCTCCTGCAGCTCCAGGTAATCCATCAGCTCCGGCATCGCCAGGAGCACCAGCCAAGCCCCGGGGCCCTACGTCTCCTGAGAAACCTGGGGCACCAGCAACTCCTTCGTCGCCTACAGCTCCAGTGGCACCAGGAGCACCAGGTGCGCCACTGTCACCAGCAGAGCCCAGGGCACCGACGGCTCCAGGGGCACCAGCATCTCCAGGGGCGCCAGGGCCGCCGGAAGAGCCGCGGTCTCCGAAAGGTCCCTTAGCTCCAGTGAATCCAGCATCTCCAGCAGGGCCAGTGGAGCCAGCAGCACCAGGGGCTCCAACGTCGCCGCCAGCTCCGGGAGCTCCAACAGGCCCAGCACCACCGGGGGTGCCAGCAGGGCCATTATCTCCAGGAGCACCAGTAGCTCCAGGGGCACCAGCATCACCAGCACCACCCTGAGAACCAGGGGCACCAACAGCTCCGATAGCTCCAGTAGCTCCGAAAGGGCCATCAGCTCCTCGGACTCCCGGGGCACCCAAGGATCCAACTGCTCCCTTGTCTCCAGGGGTGCCAACTACTCCAGCATCGCCAACCTCGCCCATGACACCGGGGGCGCCGGGAGATCCAGGGGCACCCTTGGGTCCAGCGGCACCAGCATCACCGACAACGCCGTCAGGTCCAACAGCACCGAGGGTTCCACCAGGACCCATGGGTCCAGCAGGTCCAACAGGGCCAGGGGCACCAGTAGCACCGACAGCACCCTTATCACCAGAGGATCCCATGTCACCAACGGGGCCAGTGGGTCCTCCAGGTCCAGCAGCTCCAAGGTCACCAGCAGCTCCAGTAACACCTTGGTCTCCAACCGGGCCCATGGCTCCGCGAGCTCCAGGGGCACCAGCAAGTCCATTGTTTCCAGGGGCACCAGTGAAGCCATCAGGTCCAGTGTCTCCCTTGTCTCCTCGAGATCCTCCAGGGCCCTCAGCTCCAGTAGCGCCCTTGGCACCAGGGGCACCAAGGTCGCCAAGAGGGCCAGCAGGGCCAGGGGCACCCTGGGGACCAGGGCCTCCAACGGCACCAGGGGCACCAGAAGGACCAGCAAGTCCAACATCACCAAAAGGACCGGCAATACCGGGGGCGCCAAGGGGGCCAGCGCCTCCAAGGGCTCCAGGGGCACCAGCATCTCCAGGGGCACCAGTGACTCCAGTGGAGCCTGCAGGACCAGTAACACCAGGACCGCCAGGGGCACCAGAGTTTCCGGAAACACCACGCTGACCAGAGGCGCCGATCACTCCAGCAGGGCCGGACTTTCCGATGGCACCAATGTCACCCTCAGGGCCCATGGGTCCATCAGCACCGGGGGAACCGGTGGCACCAGTGCTACCTTGGGGTCCAACAGGTCCTCGAGCACCCGCAGCGCCAGTGAATCCCCTGGGCCCAGCGCCACCCTCGGGGCCGTTAGATCCTTGATCACCAGCAGGGCCGGGGGCACCAGTATCACCAGGGATTCCACGCTGTCCGATGCTTCCACCAGCTCCAGTGCCTCCCTTGACTCCCGGGGCACCGACGGCTCCGGGGGCGCCAGCAGCTCCGACGAAGCCACGGGCTCCCACGTCACCAGTAGGTCCAGTCATGCCAGGAAGGCCGGCAGTGCCAGAAGGGCCAACCTCGCCGGTGAAACCAGCAGGGCCTGCGGGGCCAGTAGATCCGACGCTTCCAGCAGGGCCCTTAAGTCCGAGGGAACCGGGAGCTCCAGGAGTGCCTGAGTTTCCCGTTGTTCCAGCAGGTCCGGGCAAGCCAGTCTGCCCATCAGAACCTGGAGTTCCCTTTTCTCCAGAAAGACCAGGGCCTCCAGGGTAGCCGTTGGGGCCACGTAGACCAGCAGGTCCCTTGCCTCCAGTAATTCCAACACCTCCGTCGTTACCGTTGCCACCAGGAGCTCCACGGGGACCAGGGGGGCCAACAGGGCCAACGGGGCCCCACAAGTTACGGCGCTCGTTTACAACTTCGGCAGATCCTGAAGAAGGGGAAGAGAAGGAACTGATTTAGAAGCAGCTTGGGTTCATAAGGCGGGTACTAGGTAGCTTAATTGCCTTTTGAAGCTTGGGTAGGTTGGCCATTACAGTGGGGATAAGCACATTTGTTTTTGCTGGCATGGCAGCTTCCAGCCAGCTCCATTGACCAGTCACGGAGTCACTGGTTCAATGGCTGTGCTTTCATTGGAATACCCGCCCTGTCAGCGTTCTGAAGCAAGCTTTGGATTTGGTACAATAATGGGGAAAGGGAGCTGCCCAGAAGCTGCGACGTGTGGCCCAAGAAGGAAACAATGCAGTCGGGAGGGGGGCTAGCCATTGAAGTGATTGGCGAGGTAGGACTGGAGGATGGGAGATTTGATGCTACAAAGCTGCTTAACTGATGATGACAATAGAAGTGCTTATCAGCATGTGGCACCGTTGGTAGTTCTGATTCGTGGAATTATTCGTGCAACTGTTTCAGTCGATGGGTTTCAGATTTAGGTCGCCTAACTAACTAATTCTGGCATCCGAGCGGCGGGACGCGTGATGCGCTGCCTGGACGGAACAGGGCCCCAGACTCACCCAATGCAAAAAGAAGGGCGAACGCTAGGATAGCGAAATGGACCATCGCCATCTTAATGGCAACTCCTGCATGAGGGGAAAGGGGAGAGAGGGGGGGGTGAGCAGGTTGGTGGGCGAACGAGAGAAGCACGCTGTGAGGCAGGGGTGGGTAGATGTCGGTGAGGGGGACTCGCACTGTTATGGCTGGAGGGTGTATTGAAGCATATCGCTACAGGTGCGTATCGCAATGCGGATCAAGATAATGTTTGCGGTCGCTGCTTCTGCGTACGAGCTATGTCGCTTGTAGGGATGGAATATTGCATGGGATTCGACATGGCGGTTTCCCCCCCGAAACCAACTGATGATTGTCAAGAGCCTATGCACTGCTGCTACAGGGGCTGAAGCAATCTGTGGAATTAATCGCTAGCTTCCATGACTGTGATATTGTGAGGGAGGTACGCTGGGATTGTTGCCGTTTGCATGAGTGTGGTGGGGGGTTATTCGTGCTGGGGGAGGTTATCCAGGCCCTTCGTCCGCCAGCTGATGCTAGGTGGAATGATTGCTGCGCGCACCTGTTTGGCTTGCTGCCGCTGCGCCGATTAGATGAAATGGCACTCTGTGAGTCGAAGGACGAAGTCAATTCTCGAGTCTGAAGTAGTTCGTGGAAGCACAAGCGCAAGATTCTAGACTTGGACCTGGCTCTGGGCCGAGTTGGTCCTCGAAATGGATTCGAGAAAATGAATAATAAGCCGCACCAGACGGCGGGACCTTATATCGGAGCGAGATGTCCGATCAATGTCAGATGGGACAGCAACAGGTACGATGTAAGTTATACGCATGTTGGTTTCGGTGCATGTCGATGCTGCGGCATTCGAAAATGTACTGCTCAAAAAGAAAATACGATGCCGCCCCCCATGTCTGCCCGCCCCGAAATTCGCATGCACAGGACCTGCGACCCGCTTCTTCGAGGACGAACGCTTGCAAGACGATCACCGGATCGATGGAAAGTCGATGCGCGGATTGTTGGGATGGATTTGGACATGCCGCAGCCCCGCCCCCCCCCCCCCCCCCCCCCCCCCCCCCAAATTCCCCATATGATCGCAGATGGGACATGTCACTCTTTAGATCTGGTGATGTGTGATCGTACCTGATCGAAACCAGCGGATCGAAACGGTAAAGCGGTTGAGCTGCAATTCCCCACCTTCGGCCGATAATATGGATACTGTTACGCACCCAAGAGCTTTCTCTGGGATCAGATGATCATGCTGCACAATGCATGCTGTTACGAACGCAAGTGATCCCTCTGGGGTCAGATGATCATGCATTCTGTTACGCATGCAGGTGGCGCATCTGAAGTCAGTCGGTCACGCTGCGCAATGCATGCTGTTACAAATGCGGTAGCGTCCCTGGATTCAGACGATCATGCTGCGCATTTCGAGTCGCCAAGTCTACCGCCAACGGCTATTAGGGCGGATGCGGTGATCATGTCTGCAGCTCCATGAACCTCCGTCAGACATGATCGAGAAACACGGCCTGGAGTTAACTCGTGGATGCTGCTGATCGGACTCATACGTTAGCATGCACAGTGTCATGTTAATGTATGTCTGCACAGCGGTTCAGCAGTCCTGCCCAGCGTCCTACCCCGAGGCGGCCATGTCGGGAACTCTGCGGCCAGGCTCGGCCAGGCTGTTACTACGCAGCAGGGGACATGCCGTTCAGCAGGGGGGGCTGGGGAGGCGGGCGGGGGGGGGGGGGGGGGCAACGCCATTCAAACTGAATCCTCTGTGTCGCTGTTATGTGCAGGGAGACCCACCTCCTGGGGTGAAATCCCTGCCAAAACTAAAAAAACGCTAACCCATCCACAAAATACTTCCACTTATTTGCATACGGATCTCAGGTTTGTAGACTGTGGACTGTGGACGCGGTGTAATGAATAATGTTAATGCCCCACGTGGATAAACGTAGTAGGGGCCCCTGGCGGGTTCCCTGGAGGTCGGCCCCGGGGGTGGTGTAATGTTCGTCAAGCAGCAGTGGTAGCCTCCTTGGTGATGGATGCACAAGCAGTTGCTTACGTATCCGTTCAATTTAATATTGGGAGGGTCAAGAATCAATGTAGCATGGCATGGCATTATTATTCAACTTGGTGCCCTGTAAAGCTAATGAACTTATTAGCTCACTGACTTCCCGAAGCTCCATGGAGGCAGGTGAAGCAACTCCCGAGGCTACAGTTGCTACTTCACAACCTGCAGGAACTAGTGCGGAAGAGCAGATTTCCTTGTCAAGCACAATGCGCTGATGACATGAGCTACGAGAGTCACGAAGAAGCGAATTCTTCAAGGGGAAATCGTAGACATGCTCCAGGTCCCAGACTGATTCCACAGGACAGGAGGGAAACGACAAATGAAAACGCCGCGTCCACAGTCCGCAACCCTGAGATACGTATGCGAAAAAGTGCCCTCAGAGGTAATCCGCCCCCGACGGGATTCGAAGACGAGTCGGAACGATTTCAGGCCAGTCAGATTAACCGGCAATTTTGACCGGCGTTCTTGGGAATTTTGAAGATGTGAAGATGTGAAGGTTTGAAAAAACAGCATGATATCGCGTAAGTATCGCATAGGTCTGTCCCCCTAAGGAAGCCGACCAACCAGTCAGATTAACCGGCAATTTTGACCGGCGTTCTTGGGAAATTTGAAGATGTGAAGATTTGAAAAAACAGCACGATATCGCGTCAGTATCGCATAGGTCTGTCCCCCTAAGGGGGCCGACCAACAGTGCCTCCCGATTGGGGTCTCCAGTGTCTTTTTTCATATATCTTGAGGCCATTATGGTAGCCACGGGTGGCGACCCGAGCTTCATTCTGGGACGGTGCGGTAGCACCGTCTGAAGAGTGCGGAGCGCTCGGCGCGAAGCGTACCTTTCTTTGAATACTTGTCCAGGTAATATGCGGTATACTGAATACAAAATAAGGCTACTTACTACTTATCTCTATGCACTTGTTCCCCCCTGGGTTTGTGGAGTGGAGTTGTCTTAGGTCTACCATGGCCTGCCGATGCCAATGTAATGGTCAGCTATGACTTCGTGTTCGTCGAACTAAGTCTGAAATTCTGAACAATAGAATGAGCCAGGAATCAGCTACTTTTTCTTGCATGGTTTTAGCAACGCCATTCGAACTGATCCTCGGTGCGGCTAGTTCCCCCACCCCACCCCCCCTGCTTTATTTAGCAAGGAGGATTTACGCCTCAATTGGTGGGTTTCCATATACTAGACCTTGACCGGCTTTGCCTTCAAAAAGGTGGAAGTTATTGTGTGAATGCACGTCCTTCAATTTAAGTTGGTGAGCGCCCAATGCGAGAGTAGACTAGACCAATCTCCCGTAACCGGGGAGTTGCAGGAATCGAACCCACGACCTCTCGCATCTTGAAACTACCAAACCCAGGTTAACAAAACTGTCCAGGTACCCCGGCTGTTTAGTCACGGCATTGATTTTTGCTGAGTGTGTAACTATATCCTCTCTCTGAGTATGTGGTTCAGGTTCAGGTTTCGGCCACCGGAGTTCGAGCCCCGCTGCCGGATGACGGCGGGTGGTTTCTCGAGTCCGACTTTAGGGCGGTGTTGTTTCACTGCTAGGACATGAGCCCCTTGTAATCTTTCTTTCTGAATATGGGTGGTATATAGTTCTTTTAGTTCGGCCTTCCTCTCTTAAGGTTGGTAGGCTTGGTGTTCTGGATTGCATAGTTTTGCATCCCTCCCCTTTCCGCTCTCCTTTACGCCTCTAGTTTGTTTCCTTTTTTTGGACTTGACCTAGTTTGTTTCCAGGTTTGTGGGGGTGCCTTCAAAACCCTCGTGCTGCCGTGTTTGACACTGGATGGTCGGCAGGCTGTGATGCTGTCCAGTCTCTGCAGTGATTTGCTGAGTTTATGTAACGAACCCTCTCTCTCTCAGTATGCAACAATTTCCTCTCTCTTCCCTCACATCGGATGCGTACCTTTCTTAAGGGCAGCCCCCCCGGGATTTTTTTGGAGGGGGGGGGGGGGGGGGGGGCTTAGAAAACATGCATTTTGCACATGGATGACATATGTTACACTGGTGTGAAACAACTTTGTCAAGCCTCTAATTGTACAGAACAGTAACCACTAGTCTCGTACCACAACCTAGTCCCAACATTCCTTCAAACCTAAAACATACTCACTGTTAAGTTTTTAGCAATGCCCATTCCTTGCGTAGCATAAGAAAGGGGCCGGCTTGATCATATCGCATCATGCAAAATGTGATACTATCAACTGTGGTGTCAGCATTGGGGGAGGGGTGGGGGGTGGGGGGGTTCTTCAAGAAAATATGCGTTTTATTTTACACACGTCTATGTGTACGAGCATCTACACACACACACACACGCGCAAGACAAACACACACACGACACACATACACACACAAACGCAATAACTACCCTTGTCACACCTGTCTACTGTATTGGTGCAACCTCTGCCGGCATGGCCTGGACCTCAGCCTAAGCAATTTCCCTAAGGCAGGATCTAGCGGTCAACTCTAGCTCGATAGCTGAGATTCAAGGTAAAGATAAGCTTACAAGGATGAGATGCTACAGAAGTAGCATCTTTGTGGCCGATGGTAGGCCAGGGTAAGTTACAGTGTTTTTTATTCCAGATTTCTGTAGTCCAGGTTGAGTAGCTACTTGGGCTACTCAACCCTGATTTCAGGATAGTTGCATAGCCATCGCATGGCGGAGCGCGAAGCACGGAGCGCTCTGGGGCTTCAAGCTCGCGGGGGACCCAGCACACGTCACCGATATCGGGTACTCGCGACCCGCGGGGGGTGTAGCATTCTAACCCAATGGCGACGGAATGGCGACGCGTCGTCGAAAATGAAACCTGGTAGGCATTATGCCCTCATTGCATTACCGGCCGCGGTGCCGGTATGTAAGCCACAGCTGGTCACAACTCGTCTGCCCACAGACCCCGGCATCGTAGTCACCCTTGCGGTAACGCGGCTTCATTTAAAACGCTATACTCCACCAGCTACATGCCGTATCCATAGCAACAGCCTCATAGCATCCATACTATTATATAGATGTGAAATATGGGGCCCAGCCGAAACCCCCAATGAACGCTTAAGCTTTATATTATGACTGATGAGATTTATGAGATGATGATGGATGACTGATGACATTTTTCCTTGGTGCCTACATACCCTCAGGACTCCAAATCGTGCGCCACCACCCTCGGCTTGCACGGCGTCAAGGGGACACTTACCAACATCATGCACGCTTCTTTGCGAAATATTCGATTCTGGCCAGATTCCCGTCGAATCGAGGAACGTGAAACGCAGATTCTCTTACGTCGATTTTCTGCCGCGGCTCTCTTGGAGGATGAGCTGACGATATGGCCCGGTGTGGCCCATGTATGGGCCCATGGTGGGCATTTGTGCGACCGCCCGGCGCCCGTCCCTGCCCCAGGCCCTGCCCGGCCCTGCCCCTGGCAACACCTCGGGCGACCTGGGGCGATTTAGGGTCCAGGTCATCCCGTGCCCTATCCTTTCGCATTGCTCTCAATTGTTGACATTCCTCCTCCCATCATTCAAGAAAGACTTAGTCAAATTCGTCGCACCCCAGTTGTGAAACCTGATTGGCGCACTGTTCGCATATCTTGCACCCAAAGTCTCGTCTCGCATCCTTGGGCATCCCTCAGGGCGTTATCCAATCCTGGCAGGTCGCACCGTAGCTTTTGATGCCCATAGTCACGAGCATGCAGAAACTACCCGTTCAGATGAGGGCTCAAAGAAGTAGAAGTACAAAACAAGAAACACACAAAAAAAAAACTTAGTAACGCCTTCTGCTGTGTTCGATCCTAATCTACATCATATGCGTGAATACTAGGCTTGATGCGATTCTAATGCATGGCCTCGCAGGCGCTGTCACTGTTCAGCAGCACAAGCCAAGACTCTCTACACGAATGCCAATTTCCCTGTGGACGCTGAAGGTCGAACGTATCACCTGCATACGAAGGTGCGCTACTCCATGCTCTACTCTTAAATCCCTCAGTCTCAGTTATAGCTTTTCTTTTCAGCTACGAGCAGCAGGTTCTAAACAGCTCCCCGGGCTCTCTCTTCCATCCAATCCTTAAGCAATCCTAGTGAACAGGAAGCTGGACCCCTACTTAAATCGCGGAAGCTGGCACCACCACACCCCTCCTAATATTAACCCCACCATTTCCCCAACCCCTCCCCAACTACCCCATTCCTTTCGGCCCACCCCCCTCCGCCTGACTAACCCCCATTTCCCCACTCCATTTTTTTTTTTGTTGCAGCACCACATAGAAGGTGCGGTTGACCCAAGCATCCCTGCCCGTGGGAAACACACCTCCTCCCAAATCATAAAACAACTGTTTTTCCACCCACCAAGAGAAGCTTTGGCCCCATGCACAGTGTTTCACAAAAACAAAACATATGAAAATGACAATGCATCTGAGCGAAGAGGAGAAAGAGATGACAGCAAGAACGGTGCCAAAAGAATCCAAGGAAAACCCAAAAAAGGAAAAAAAAAAAAGAATAAGGGAGAGGGGACGAGAACAAGAGATATGCAGAATGAGAGGGAAAAAATAGAAGCCGCGCGAGAAGCGTATCTGCGCGGGGGGAGAAGGAAAGAAAAGAAGGGAGAAAACAGGTGAGGAAAAAGGGAAAAGGAAGGATGCCCCCGTCAGAAGAGCCCCCGCCCCCGCCCACCCCCCCCCCCAAAAATCACCGATCCCAACCCTCTGTCTTTATGTTGCCCCAGACAGGGGAGGTTGTACCAAGGATCCTGTCTGTGGGCTCCTCACATCATAGATGTTTTACCCACGCTTGGTCCCATGCAGTGTTTTACACACACACACACACACACACACACACACACACACACACACACACACCACACAACAAAATAGAGCTGCTGTTTTATACACACAGAGAGGGGAGGTTGCCCGTAGGATCCTGTCTGTTGGCTCTATAGGGCAAGCCATGCTACATATACACACACACACACACCAGCTGTTTTATACACACGCAGAGAGGGGAGGTTGCCCCTAGGATCATGTCTGCTGGCTCTATAGGGCAAGCCATGCTACATATACACACACACACACCAGCTGTTTTATACACACGCAGAGAGGGGAGGTTGCCCCTAGGATCATGTCTGTTGGCTCAATAGGGCAAGCCATGCTACATGTACACACACACACACACACACACACACACACACACACACACCAGCTGTTTTATACACACACAGAGAGGGGAGGTTGCCCCTAGGATCCTGTCTTTTGGCTCTACAGGGCGAGCTATGCTGCCAGCCAACTTTCTGGAACCACAGCACACACACACACACACACACACACACACACATAGATTGTTATTGCCTTGTCTGTGGTCTCCTCACGTTGCTCTTTGTGCATGCCCCAGAGAGGGGAGGTTGCCCCTAGGATCCTGTCTGTTGGCTCTACAGGGCGAGCTATGCTGCTAGCCAACTTTCTGGATCCCATAGAAGCAGGAAAGCCGAGATTCGAGGTCACCTCCAGCAGAGGGTTTATGACCATCACAGGTACACATTTTAACTTTAAATTTTTTAATTTAAATTTTAATTTATTTCTATAGCCGATGAAAGCAGGAAAGCCAAGATTCGAGGTCACCTCCAGCAGAGGGTTTATGACCATCACAGGTAATTTACTTTTTTACTTTTTTTTTTTACTTTTACTTTCACCTGCTCTTACTTTTAATTCTATAGCTGATGAAAGCAGGAAAGCTGAGATTCAAGATCACCTCGAGCAGGGTTTATGACCATTACAGGTACAAATTTGACTTAGACTTTGACTTTGAATTCTAGAGCCGATAGAAGCAGGAAAGCCAAGATTCAAGGTCACCTCCAGCAGAGGGTTTATGACCATCACAGCTGTTCACAGGTAAGAATTACAAGGGTGTGAAGGGGGGGGGGAGGTCCGGGGTTTAGGGTTTAGGGGGGGGGGGGTCCAACTTTATTTGTACTTTTGTAACTTCCTTGCCAGTGCACATTTTTGAAAGAGAGGTACAAAATTGAGAAGGGCTCACGAGAGGAGTACGAATCTACAGTCGTTAGTCGGTTACACCCAGGGTGTAAGTGGCGGATGTCCTGGAAGGTACATCCAGGGTGGACGCCTCCCAGACCTTTCCACCCTGCTTCGCACGAGCGCCGAGCGCGAGCGGCAGTCAGAGAAGCCAGTCAGATCCAGGCAGGACGCCACCCAGACCACCCTGCTACGCACAAGCGGCAAGTGCGAGCGGCAGTCAGAGAAGCCAGTCAGATCCAGGCTGGACGCCACCCAGACCACCCTGCTACGCACGAGCGGCAAGTGCGAGCAGCAGTCAGAGAAGCCAGTCAGATCCAGGCTGGACGCCACCCAGACCACCCTGCTAAGCACGAGCGGCAAGTGCGAGCAGCAGTCAGAGAAGCCAGTCAGATCCAGGCTAGACGCCACCCAGACCACCCTGCTATGACGAGCGGCAAGTGCGAGCGGCAGTCAGAGAAGCCAGTCAGATCCAGGCTGGACGCCACCCAGACCACCCTGCTACGCACGAGCGGCAAGTGCGAGCGGCAGTCAGAGAAGCCAGTCAGATCCAGGCTGGACGCCACCCAGACCACCCTGCTAAGCACGAGCGGCAAGTGCGAGCAGCAGTCAGAGAAGCCAGTCAGATCCAGGCTAGACCGCCACCCAGACCACCCTGCTATGACGAGCGGCAAGTGCGAGCGGCAGTCAGAGAAGCCAGTCAGATCCAGGCTGGACGCCACCCAGACCACCCTGCTACGCACGAGCGGCAAGTGCGAGCGGCAGTCAGAGAAGCCAGTCAGATCCAGGCTGGACGCCACCCAGACCACCCTGCTACGCACGAGCGGCAAGTGCGAGCGGCAGTCAGAGAAGCCAGTCAGATCCAGGCTGGACGCCACAAAAAAAAAAAAAAAAAAAAAGGTTGGAAAGGCCTGGACAAGCTGATGTTCGTGGACCCCCGTTTCACTATGTGTTACTGCCTGGGTGTCCGGGTAATATTATTGCTATTGTTATTGTTGTTGTTATAATCATAATTATTCCTATTATTCCTATTATTCCTATTATTATTATTATTATTATTATTATTATTATTATTATTATTATTATATTATCATCATTATTATTATTATTATTATTATTTTTATTATTTATTATTATTTATTATTATTATTATTATCATATTGCTATTATATCATTGTGGCTTTCTTTTACAAATTTCCGTCTTCTTTTATTGTAGTCAACTTAGTACAGGCAGAGACAGCTAAAGAAAGAAGGTAAGAAAACCTATTATATTGCTATGATATGAGCCCTCTTATGATTCACCTTTCTTCTTCCCTCTCCCCCCGTCCCCCCCCCCCCCCCCCCTCACACACACACACCTTCCCCCCACCCCACCCCTGCTGCAGGCAACTTCAACAATGTCCCGATCAGCATCATCAGCACCCATATGGGCATGCCTAATATGGACTTCGTGGTAAGAATTTGAATTTGAATTGCTACACGTTTTTCAGCCGACTCTGGGCTGCTCACCGTCTTCCAATTCCAAGTCCCCCTGCAGGGTCTAGTCCTCCAAATCTGCTAATAGCTCAAGCTTGCCTAGCCTGTTTGACTAGACGCTGAATGCATGATTACTGCTGTTGTACAACATGTGCATTTGAGCGCCACCTGTACATCACTCCTCCAAACCTGCTGATAGCTGAAGCTTCTCGAACCTGTTTGACTAGATGCTGACTGCATGATGTTGTACAACAGGTATCGTCGATATATCATACGGTATATATAAACAATATATATAAACAAATCATCTGTACGATATATATATACCGGTAGATAAACAATGTATCTGTACGATCCCTATTTGTGATCTGTACAACCCTACTCATGTGTTGTGCAACCCTACTCATGTGCTGTACAACCCTACCCATGTGTTGTACAACCCTACCCATGTGTTGAACAACCCTACCCATGTGTTGAACAACCCTACCCATGAGTTGTATAACCCTACCCATGTGTTGAACAACCCTACTCATGTGTTGTACAACCCTAATCTTGTGTTGTGCAACCCCATTTACAACCCCATGTTGTGCAACCCTACCCCCCCATGGTTGTGCAACCCTACCCATGTGTTGTACAACCCTACTCATGTGTTGTGCAACCCTATCCATGTGTTGTATAACCCTACCCATGTGTTGTACAACCCTACTCATGCGTTGTACAACCCTAATCTTGTGTTGTACAACCCTACCCATGTGTTGTACAACCCTACCCATGTGTTGTACAACCCTAATCTTGTGTTGTACAACCCTACTCTTGTGTTGTACAACCCTACCCATGTGTTGTACAACCCTACTCATGCGTTGTACACCCCTACCCTTGTATTATACAACCCTACCCATGTTTTGTACAACCCTACCCATGTGTTGTACAACAGGTGCGTGAGAGCAGAGCTGTCATTGATGGGCCCATGGCGATTCTGAGGTTGGGCACATGTGGAGTGATACAGCCCCCCGCGAGTCTTGGAAACCTGGTCCTTGCCACGCATGGCTCCACGGCAATACGGTGAGCCTCATGTTTTTTGGTTTAGATCGTGCTTTTTTTCCGCACGTGTGGGTAGTTTGGTGGGGTTAAGTGCGTTTGGGGTTAGGGGCATTTCACGACCTGTGCTGCTGGGTCATGCTACAGCTCTGTCAATGGTACAGCCCCCTGCAAGTCTTGGAAACCTGGTCCTGGCACGCATTGGCTGCATCGATCAGGCGAGCCTCATTTGTTTGTTAGTTTTTTGGTAGGGTTACCATACATGTATGGTGGGGTAGCGGAGTGTGGGTGGGGGGATGCAACTTGTTGCCCGCGCACCCTCCTAGCATTCCTACCCCTCTTTCCCTGGTTCCATGTCCCCATGCCAGTCTTTGAACCCAACCCTTCCTTTAGCCCTCCTTTCGCCACAGCAATACGGTACTCATGTTTTTTTTGTTAATGGCAAACATGTATGCATGGGTGGGGGGGGGTGGGGTGGGTTTCATGACTTGGGGTGTCCTCAAGCTCCATACTCGTCTCTGCCACTTTTACACCTGCCCTTCAATTCTTTACCCACCCTTGTTCCTTGGCCGCCTCCTGTCCTCCCACGTCAATACGGTGAGCCTCCTTTCGTTTGTTTACGGATGCAAACTGTATGCATGGTGGGTTGGGTGGGGGGTTGCATGACTTGGTGCAAGCAAGCTCATACTACGGGTCTGGTGCAATGGTAAGGCCCCCCTGCCAAGTTTTGAAACCTTCCGTGCCACTCATTGGCGCACGGCAATACGGTGAGCCTCTTTTAGTTTGTTTTATATGCAACATGTAAAGCATGGGTGGGTTGGGTGGGGGGGGGGTTGCATGACTTGGTGCAGCAAGCTCATACTACGGCTCTGCCAATGGTACAGCCCCCTGCAAGTCTTGGAAACCCGGTCCTTGCCACGCATGGCGCCACGGCAATACGGTGAGCCTCTTTTAGTTTGTTTATATGCAAACATGTATGCATGGGTGGTGGGGTGGGGGTTGCATTACTTGGTACCAGCAAGCTCATACTACGGCTTCTGCCAATGGTACAGCCCCCTGCAAGTCTTGGAAACCCGGTCCTTGCCACGCATGGCGCCACGGCAATACGGTGAGCCTCTTTTAGTTTGTTTATATGCAAACATGTATGCATGGGTGGGTGGGGTGGGGGGTTGCATGACTTGGTGCAGCAAGCTCATACTACGGCTCTGCCAATGGTACAGCCCCCTGCAGTCTTGGAAACCCGGTCCCTTGCCACGCATGGCGCCACGGCAATACGGTGAGCCTCTTTTAGTTTGTTTATATGCAAACATGTATGCATGGGGTGGGTGGGGTGGGGGGGGTTGCATGACTTGGTGCAGCAAGCTCATACTACGGCTCTGCCAATGGTACAAGCCCCCTGCAAGTCGTGGAAACCCGGTCCTTGCCACGCATGGCGCCACGGCAATACGGTGAGCCTCTTTTAGTTTGTTTATATGCAAACATTGTATGCATGGGTGGGTGGGGTGGGGTAGGTTGCATGACTTGGGTGCAGCAAGCTCATACTACGGCTCTGCCAATGGAAACAGCCCCCTGCAAAGTCTTGGAAACCCGGTCCTTTGCCGACGCATGTGCCCACGCACATCGGTGAGCGCTCTTTTAGTTTGTTTATATGCAACATGTATGCATGGGTGGGTGGGGTGGGGGGTTGCATGACCTTGGTGCACGCAAAGCTCAATACTACGGCTCTGCCAATGGTAACAGCCCCCTGCAAAGTCCTTGAAACCCGGTTCCTTGCCCACGCATGGCGCCACGCAATACGGGTGAGCCTCTTTTAGTTTGTTTATATGCAACATGTTATGCATGGGTGGGGTTGGGTGTGGGGTTTGCATGACTTGAGTGCAGCAGCTCATACAACGGACTCTGCCAATAGGTACAGCCCCCTGCAAGTCTTGGAAACCCGGTCCTTGCCACGCATGGCGCCACGGCAATACGGTGAGCCTCTTTTAGTTTGTTTATATGCAAACATGTATGCATGGGTGGGTGGGGTGGGGGGTTGCATGACTTGGTGCAGCAAGCTCATACTACGGCTCTGCCAATGGTACAGCCCCCTGCAAGTCTTGGAAACCCGGTCCTTGCCACGCATGGCGCCACGGCAATACGGTGAGCCTCTTTTAGTTTGTTTATATGCAAACATGTATGCATGGGTGGTGGGGTGGGGGTGTGCCATGACTTGGTGCAAGCAAGCTCATACGTACTGCTTCTGCCAATGGTACAGCCCCCTGCAAAGTATTGGGAAACCCTGTCCTGTGCACGCATGGCGCCACGGCCATACGGTGAGCCTCTTTTTCGTTTGTTTATTTTATGCAACATGTAGATCAAGCATGCCCAAGAAGAAGCGTTTGAGCACCCCCGCAAGCCCCGCGCGTGCTTTAACCAGCTTTTGCGTAAACCTCAAGAATTAGCTGCCATTCAACCCTAAAATAACGAACGCGCACACACATCAAGTGGGCCCT
>JACBWV010000910.1:0-41043 GCA_013435795.1 Chlamydomonas sp. ICE-L | reverse complement strand
TCCCTCACCCCCCCCATCATCACCACTCACCCCACCTACCATCCCCCACCCTCACCTACCACCCAATGTTAACCACCACCCCACCACCAACCACCTGCTACTACTGCGCAGCATCTAGCAAGATTCATACCCCCCCCCCCCCTCCCCCCCCACCCATCATCAACCACTCCACCCACCTAACCATCCCCCACCCTCACCTACCACCCACCAATGTAACCACCCCACCACCACCACCCTGCTACTGCGCACAGCTAGCAAGATCATACCCCCCCCCTCCCTCACCCCCCCATCATCACCACTCCACCCCCTCACCCCCTACCATCCCCCCCCTCACCTACCACCCACCATGTACCCCACCCCCCACCAACCACCTGCTACTGCGCAGCATCTAGCAATCATACCCCCCCCCTCCCTCACCCCACCCATCATCACCCACTCACCCCACCTACCATCCCCCCCCACCCTCACCTACCACCCCACACCAATGTACCACCCACCACCAACCACCTGCTACTTGCGCAGCATCTAGCAAGATCATACCCCCCCCCTCCCCTCCCACCCCACCCATCATCAACCCACCCACCACCTACCATCCCCCACCCTCACCTACCACCCACCAATGTAACCACCCCCACCACCACACCCCTGCTACTGCGCAGCATCTAGCAAGATCAACCCCCCCCTCCCTCACCCCCCACCCATCATCAACCACTCACCCCACCTACCATCCCCCACCCTCACCTACACCACCCCAATGTAACCCCCCCACCACCAACCACCTGCTACTGCGGCAGCATCTAGCAAG
This sequence comes from Chlamydomonas sp. ICE-L, assembly GCA_013435795.1. Taxonomy (NCBI): domain Eukaryota; kingdom Viridiplantae; phylum Chlorophyta; class Chlorophyceae; order Chlamydomonadales; family Chlamydomonadaceae; genus Chlamydomonas; species Chlamydomonas sp. ICE-L. The sequence continues at coordinate 40,238 of JACBWV010000910.1, read as the reverse complement.
ATCATAAACCCCCCCCCTCCCTCACCCCACCCCATCAACCACTCACCCCCCACCTACCCCCAGAAAACCCCCCACCCTCACCTACCACCCACCATGTACCACCCCACCACCAACCAACCTGTACTCCACTGCGCACATCACAAATATACAAGACACCCCACTACCCCCCCCCCCCCACCCCCCTCCCCCCCCCTCCCTCACCCCACCCATCACAACCACTCACCCCACCTACCATCCCCCACCCTCACCTACCACCCACCAATGTAACCACCCCACCACCAACCACCTGCTACTGCGCAGCATCTAGCAAGATCATACCCCCCCCTCCTCCCCCACCCATCATCATCACCACTCACCCCCCTCCCATCCCCCACCCTCACCTACCACCCCAATGTAACCACCACCACCACCACCATCCCACCACCAACCACCTGCTACTGCGCAGCATCTAGCAAGATCATACCCCCCCCCTCCCTCACCCCACCCATCATCAACCACTCACCCCACCATACCATCCCCCCACCCTCACCTACCACCCACCCAATGTAACCACCCACCCAACCACACCTGCTACTGCGCAGCATCTAGCAAGATCATACCCCCCCCCTCCCTCACCCCACCCATCATCAACCACTCACCCCACCTACCATCCCCCACCCTCACCTACCACCCACCAATGTAACCACCCCCCACCAACCACCTGCTACTCTGCAGCAATCTAGCCAAGATCATACCCCCCCCCCTCCCTCACCCCACCCATCATCAACCACTCACCCCCACCTACCATCCCCCCACCCTCACCTACCACCCACCATGTAACCACCCCACCACCAACCACCTGCTACTGCGCAGCATCTAGCAAGATCATACCCCCCCCCTCCCTCACCCCACCATCATCAACCACTCACCCCACCTACCATCCCCCACCCTCATCCCACCACCCACCAATGTAACCACCCCACCACCAACACCTGCTACTGCGCAGCATCTAGCAAGATCATACCCCCCCCCATCCCCCCCCCCCCCCCCCCCTCCCTCACCCCACCCATCATCAACCCTCCCCCACCTACCATCCCCCACCCTCACCTACCACCCACCAATGTAACCACCCCACCACCAACCCACCTGCTACTGCGCGCAGCATCTAGCAAGATCATACCCCCCCCCCCCTCCCTCACCCCACCCATCATCAACCACTCACCCCCCACCTACCATCCCCCCACCCTCACCTACCACCCACCAATGTACCACCCCACCACCACCACCTGCTACTGCGCAGCATCTAGCAAGATCATACCCCCCCCCCTCCCTCACCCCACCCATCATCAACCACCACCCCACCTACATCCCCCACCCTCACTACCACCCACCAATGTAACCACCCCACCCCACCACCAACCACCTGCTACTGCGCACATCTAGCAAGATCAATACCCCCCCCCTCCCTCACCCCACCCACACCTTCAACCACTCACCCCACCTCCATCCCCCACCCTCACCTACCACCCACCAATGTAACCACCCCACCACCACCCTGCTACGCCAGCATCTAGCAAGATCATACCCCCCCCCCCCCCCCCCCCCCCCTCCCTCACCCCACCCATCATCAACACTCACCCCACCTACCATCCCCCCCACCCTCACCTACCCACCACCAATGTAACCACCCCCACCACAACCACCTGCTACTACGCGCAGCATCTAGCAAGATCATACCCCCCCCCCCCCCTCCCTCACCCACCCATCATCAACCCTCACCCCACCTACCATCCCCCACCCTCACCTACCACCCACCAATGTAACCACCCACCACCACCACCACCACCTGCTACTACTGCGCAGCATCTAGCAGATCATACCCCCCCCCCCCTCCCCTCACCCCACCCATCATCAACCACTCACCCCACCTACCATCCATCCCCCCCTCACCTACCACCCACCAATGTAACCACCCCCCCACCACCAACCACCTGCTACTGCGCAGCATCTAGCAAGATCATACCCCCCCCCTCCCTCACCCCACCCATCATCAACCACTCACCCCACCTACCATCCCCCACCCTCAACCTACCACCCACCAATGTACCACCCCACCACCAACCACCTGCTACTGGCAGCATCTAGCAAGATCATACCCCCCCCCTCCCCTCACCCCACCCTCATCAACCACTCACCCCACCTACCATCCCCACCCTCACACTACCACCCACCAATGTAACCACCCCACCACCAACCACCTGCTACTGCGGCGAGCATCTCGTCAAGATCATACCCCCCCCCCCCCCTCCCTCACCCCACCCATCAACCATCCCCCACCACCCCACCTACCATCCCCCCACCCTCACCTACCACCCACCAATCAAACCACCCCCCACCAACCACCTGCTACTGCGCACATCTAGCAAGATCATACCCCCCCCCCCCCCTCCCTCACCCTCACCCCACCATCATCAACCACTCACCCACCTACCATCCCCCACCATCACCTACCACCCACCAATCAAACCACCCCACCACCAACCACCTGCTACTGCGCAGCATCTAGCAAGATCATACCCCCCCCCTCCCTCACCCCACCCATCATCAACCACCTCACCCCACCTACCATCCCCCACCCTCACTACCACCCACCAATTGTAACCACCCCACCACCAACCACCTGCTACTTGCGGCAGCATCTAGCATCATAACCCCCCCCCTCCCTCACCCCACCCATCATCAACCACTCACCCACCTACCATCCCCCACCCCCCTACCCACCCACCATGTAACCACCCACCACCAACCACCTTCTACTGCGCAGCATCTAGCAAGATCATACCCCCCCCCCCCTCACCCCACCCATCATCAACCACTCACCCCACCTACCATCCCCCACCCTCACTACCACCCACCAATGTAACCACCCCACCACCAACCACCTGCTACTGCCAGCATCTAGCAAGATCATACCCACCCCCCCCTCCCTCACCCCACCCATCATCAACCACTCACCCCACCTACCATCCCCCACCCTCACACCACCCCACCATGTAACCACCCCCACCACACACCACCTGCTACTGCGCAGCATCTAGCAAGATCATACCCCCCCCCCTCCCTCACCCCCACCCATCATCAACCACTCACCCCACCTACCATCCCCACCCTCACGTAACCACCCACCAATGTACCCACCCCCACCACCAACCACCTGCTACTGCGGCAGCATCTAGCAAGATCCTACCCCCCCCCCCTCCCCTCACCCCACCCATCATCAACCCTCACCCCACCTACCATCCCCCACCCTCACCTACCACCCACCAATGTAACCACCCCACCACCACCACCTGCTACTGCGCAGTCCATCAAGATCATACCCCCCCCCCCCCCCCCCCCCCTCCCTCCTCACCCCACCCATCATCAACCACTCACCCCACCTACCATCCCCACACCCTCACCTACACCCACCAATGTACCACCCCCACCACAACCACCTGCTCCTGCGCAGCATCTAGCAAGATCATACCCCTTCCCTCCCTCACCCCCACCTCATCAACCACTCACCCCACCTACCATCCCCCACCCTCAACCTACCACCCACCAATGTAACCACCACCCCCACCACCAACCACCTGCTAACTGCGCACATCTAGCAAGATCATACCCCCCCCCCCTCCCCCCCACCCATCATCCACCACCACTCACACCACTCACCCCACCTACACATCCCCCACCCTCACCTACCCCCACCAATGTAACCACCCCACCACCACCACCACCTGCTACTGCGGCACTCTCAAGATCATACATACCCCCCCCCTCCCTCACCCCACCCATCATCAACCACTCACACCACTCACCACCTACCATCCCCCACCCTCACTACCACCCACCAATGTAACCACCCCCACCACCAACCACCTGCTACTGCGCAGCATCTAGCAAGATCATACCCCCCCCCTCCCTCACCCCACCCATCATCAACCCCTCCACCCCCCTACCATCCCCCACCCTCACCTACCACCACAATGTAACCACCCCCCCCCACACCAACCCCTCTACTGCGGCAGCATCTAGCAAGATCATAACCCCCCCCCCCCCCCCTCACCCCCCCACCCATCATCAACCACTCGACGGGGGGGGGGGGGGGGGGGGTATGATCTGGCTAGATGCTGACCGCAGGAAGTATGAATGGTGGTTGGTGGTGGGGTGGGCTAAATTGGGGGGGGTAGTAGGGGGGGGGATGGTAGGTGGGGGTGAGTGGTGGATGATGGGGTGGGGTTTGAGGGAGGGGGCGGGGTTGATCTTGCTAGATGCTGCGAGAGTAGCAGGTGGTTGGGGGTGGGGTGGTTACATTGGTGGGTGGTACGTGAGGGTGGGGGATGGTAGGGGCGGGTGAGGGGTTGATGATGGGTGGGGTGGGGAGGGGTGGGGTTATGTATGATTTGCCTAGATGCGGCGCAGTAAAGGTGGTTGGTGGTGGGGTGGTTACATTGGTGGGTGGTAGGTGAGGGTGGGGATGGAGGTGCGGTGAGTGGTTGATGATGGTGGGGTGAGGGAGTGGGGGGTTTTATGATCTTGCCTAGATGCTGAAGCAAGTAGCAGGTGGTGGGGGTGGGGTGGGTAAAGTTGGTGGGCGTGGTGGTGAGGGTGGGGGAGGTAGGTAGGTGGGGAGAAGTGGTGATGATGGGTGGGGTGAGGAGGGGGGGGGGCGGGGGGGGGGGGGGGGTGGTATGATCTTGACTAGATGCTGCGCAGGAGCAGGTTGTTGGTGGTGGGGTGGTACATTGGTGTGGTGGTAGGTGAGGGTGGGGGATGGTAGTGGGGATGAGTGGTTTTGATGATTGGGTGGGGTGAGGGGGGTGGGTGAGGGAGGGGGGGGGGTATGATCTTGCTAGATGCTGCGCAGTAGCAGGTGGTTGGTGGTGGGGTGGTTACATTGGTGGGTGGTACGTGAGGGTGGGGGATGGTAGGTGGGGTGAGTGGTTGATGATGGGTGGGGGGGTGAGGGAGGGGGGGGAGATTGGTTAGCCGCTGCGCAGTTAGCCATGTTGGTGGTGGTTGGGTGGTTACATTGGGGGGTGGTAGGTTGAGGGTGGGGGATTGAGGTGGGGTGGTTGGCTGCTGATGGGTTGGGTGAGGAGGGGGGGGGTATGTCTGCTAGATGCTGGCAGTCGAAGGTGGTTGGTGTGGGGGTGTTTACATTGGTGGGTGGGAGGTGTGAGGGTGGGGGATGGTAGGTGGGATGGTAGGTGGTGGTGAGTGGTTGATGATGGGTGGGGTGAGGGCGGGGGGGGGGGGGGGGGGGGGGGGTTAGATCTTGCTAGATGCTGCGCAGAGTAGCAGAGAGTAGCATGTTGGTTGTTTGTGGTGGGTTGGTACTTGTGGGTGGTTAGGGAGTGTGGGGGATGTAGTTGGGGTGAGTGGTTGATGATGGGTGGGGTGAGGGAGGGGGGGGGGTTATGATCTTGCTAGATGCTGCGCAGTAGCAGGTGGTTGGTGGGGGGTGTTACATTGGTGGGTGGTAGGTGAGGGTGGGGGATGGGTAGGTGGGGTGAGTGGTTGATGATGGGTGGGGTGAGGGAGGGGGGGGGTATGATCTTGCTAGATGCTGCGCAGTAGGCAGGTGGTGGGTGGTGGGGTGGTTAAATTGGTGGGTGGTAGGTGAGGTGGGGGATGGTAGGTGGGGTGAGTGGTTTGTGATGGGTGGGGTGAGGGAGGGGGGGGTATGATCTTGCTAGATGCTGCGCAAGTAGCAGGTGGTTGGTGGTGGGGTGGTTACATTGGTGGGTGGTAGGTGAGGGTGGGGGATGGTAGGTGGGGTGAGTGGTTGATGATGGGTGGGGTGAGGGAGGGGGGGGGTATGATCTTGCTAGATGCTGCGCAGTAGCAGGTGGTGGTGGTGGGGTGGTTACATTGGTGGGTGGTAGTTGAGGGTGGGGGATGGTAGGTGGGGTGCGTGGTTGGATGATGGGTGGGGTGAGGGAAGGGAAGGGGTATGATCTTGCTAGATGCTGCGCAGTAGCGGTGGTTGGTGGGTGGGTGGTTACATTGGTGGGTGGTAGGTGAGGGTGGGGAGATGGTAGGTGGGGTGAGTGGTTGATGATGGGTGGGGTGAGGGGGGGGGGGGGGGGGGGGGGGGGTATGATCTTGCTAGATGCTGCGCAGTAGCAGGTGGTTGGTGGTGGGGTGGTTACATTGGTGGGTGGTAGGTGAGGGTGGGGGATGGTAGGTGGGGTGAGTGGTTGATGATGGGTGGGGTGAGGGAGGGGGGGGGTATGATCTTGCTAGATGCTGCGCAGTAGCAGGTGGTTGGTGGTGGGGTGGTTACATTGGTGGGTGGTAGGTGAGGGTGGGGGATGGTAGGTGGGGTGAGTGGTTGATGATGGGTGGGGTGAGGGAGGGGGGGGTATGATCTTGCTAGATGCTGCGCAGTAGCAGGTGGTTGGTGGTGGGTGGTTACATTGGTGGGTGGTAGTTGAGGGTGGGGGATGGTAGGTGGGGTGAGTGGTGAGTGGTGATGATGGGTGGGGTGAGGGGAGGGGGGGGGGGTATGATCTTGCTAGATGCTGCGCAGTAGCAGGTGGTTGGTGGTGGGGTGGTTACATTGGTGGGTGGTAGGTGAGGGTGGGGGATGGTAGGTGGGGTGAGTGGTTGATGATGGGTGGGGTGAGGGAGGGGGGGGGGGGGGGGGGGGTATGATCTTGCTAGATGCTGCGCAGTAGCAGGTGGTTGGTGGTGGGGTGGTTACATTGGTGGGTGGTAGGTGAGGGTGGGGGATGGTAGGTGGGGTGAGTGGTTGATGATGGGTGGGGTGAGGGAGGGGGGGGGTATGATCTTGCTAGATGCTGCGCAGTAGCAGGTGGTTGGTGGTGGGGTGGTTACATTGGTGGGTGGTAGGTGAGGGTGGGGGATGGTAGGTGGGGTGAGTGGTTGATGATGGGTGGGGTGAGGGAGGGGGGGGGTATGATCTTGCTAGATGCTGCGCAGTAGCAGGTGGTTGGTGGTGGGGGTGGTACATTGGTGGGTGGTAGGTGAGGGTGGGGGATGGTAGGTGGGGTGAGTGGTTGACGATGGGTGGGTGTGAGGGAGGGGGGGGGTATGATCTTGCTAGATGCTGCGCAGTAGCAGGTGGTTGGTGGTGGGGTGGTTACATTGGTGGGTGGTAGGTGAGGGTGGGGGATGGTAGGTGGGGTGAGTGGTTGATGATGGGTGGGGTGAGGGAGGAGGGGTCGAGGGTTATATGACCTTGCTAGATGCTGCACAGTAGCAGGTGATTGGTGGGTGGTAGGTGGCAGGTTGCAGGTGGGGTGGTTTGATGTGTGAGGGCGGGGGGTTGAGGGAGGAGGGATATAGGATCTTGTTACATGCTGCACAGTAGCTTGTGATTGGTGGGTGGTAGGTTGCAGGTGGGGTGGTTTGGTGTGCGGGTGGTAGGTTGGGTGAGGGCGGGGGGGTGAGGGAGGAGGGATGTAGGATCTTGTTAGATGCTGCACAGTAGCTTGTGATCGCAGTTAGCAAATATTGGCAAATATTGTTCTGGTGAAATTTTGAAGATGGAGACCCCGACACACATCAAAACTCAACATTATAATCAAAACCAACAGCATCAGAAAACTAGTTGTCTGTGTTTCTGTGTGTGAGTTTCCATGTGTGTCAGGGTTTCCATTTTATATTTAAATCATACAAATGAAAGAATAAATCTTGAAAATAATATTGTACCATAATAATTTTTTTGAATCTTCAGCTAAAATGTGTATTGCCTCTCCGTATTTCCATCAAAGAATTTACTAATAATGAAAGTTGGCAAAACTTGTTCTCTTTTTGACACATGTTGCTCTCTTTTTAATAAATATTGTTCTCTTTTCGACAAACATGTTTGACAGATATTGACTATTTTGACTTTTCACTGCCTGCAGGTGGAATTAGGGCTATGGGAATGTGTATTGCTCTTGCTGAGCGGTACAGCAATGAATTCATGGACTACTCGAAACTTCCGGTCGGTACTGATATACTGATGTGCTATTCTATTATCTATACTACATCTGGTATATGTTATTCACATGTGCTATAATATTATTTAAGGTAATGATAACGCCTGGTGGGACGTGGTGTTAAGGGAGCCCGTCGTACGCGGGTGGGGAGCGGTCTCCTACCTCAACTGAACAAGCTACCATCGCGGTTGACAACGACCTGCCACGCTAAGAGCGATCGAAGGGGCAGTCGAACCCCCGACTCTTCATCCTCAAGCGATCCGGTCTACCATTAGACCATTGTATATCACTGAAAGGGGCTATAACATTACATATCTGAAATATATTATACTCGTAATATTATATATCTTATATATATTATACTCGTAATATTTATATAATCGTAAATATATTATACTCATAATATTATATGATCTTAAGATTATTATTACTCATAATACTTATATATCTTAAATAATTATACTCACAATATTATATATGCTGAAATATATTATACTCATACTATTATAATCTGACATATTATTATACTCGTAATAATATGATATATATGAAATATATTATACTCGTAATATTATATATCTTAAATATATTATACTCATAATATTATATATCTTAAATATATTATACTCATAATATTATATATCTTAAATATATTATACTCATGTTCTATTATGTTATACACTCTATCATATATACTAGCATCTGAGCCCGTCGTTCCGACGGGAGGACCACCCCCGTGGCCACGTCAGCGACAGGTCACGAAAAATCGAGATCCGAAACCACTGAAACCAAAAGCCTAACTGCCTGGGCCCAAAAGGCTAAACCATATCACGGACAACGCGCTATTATATATAGGATTAGATCTTATCTTATACATATTACACCCGTGTGCTATTATTAGGGTTGGGAGGTTAGGGCTAATCGCGGACCAAATTAGCCTTAGTAATGGGATAATTTAGCTATTTTTTATTTGTATTTTAATTGTAATTTATAATTTGAATTAGCCATGATGGGATACTAGCTAAATTATCCCTAGGGGGTCCCAAAATTAGCTTAACCCTTGATATTTCACGTTTATTAAACCCGATGATTTTTCACATTTATTAACTTGGTGATATTTCACGTTTATTAAACCCAATGATATTTCACGTTATTTCTTATGTGGAACATAACACTGTGCATAAGTGCAATGCATGTCCCTGTGCCATGTGCACATGCCTGACCCCCACCCAATCCAAATCAAGAAGGCTCCACTCCCTTTCTGATGACTCAATTACAAAAACAATGTCGGAACACATCAAAACAAGACCAAAATAGGAACCCACCCCATGGAACCCATGGGCGCTTGTCTTGATTGACATGATCGACAGGTGGCATGATTAGTTCTAGCTGGGCATGAAAACATTTCAAGACATATGCCAAGCCATGTTGTTGTGGCCATGTAATATGCATGAATGACCACCCCCACCCCAAAACACACACACACCCATGAACATACCATACACATGGAGACCCCCCTAGGCTCTAGTGTGGCATGTCATGAGGCGGTAGGCCACGAGCCCTACACTCATGTAACGTGCAACACCTAGCATTGCTCCAGCATTCAAGGACTATGGCATGCTACAACTCGCCGCTGCCCCGAAATACGCATCTGGCAGCACTCCACATGTCAACGGTTCCGTCACCGCCAACCACTCGCGCGAGCACCAAGAAAATTTCCCTACAGGTACTCATCAGCCTTTGCGCCCTCACTTTTGAAACTAGGCAGTGTGGGGTTCGGATTTCGTATGCTTCGTCCTTGGTATATTATTGACAAAATAGGGTAAGTAAGCTAATTTCGGCACCCCATACCCCAGTAGGGCAAAACGAATTTGGCCTAACTCAGCCAAAACAACCAAAACAACCAAAACAACCAAAAAGCCAAAACAACCCAGAAAAAGTGCCATATGTTCAGGATAGTGTTGTTGTGCACCCTTCTGACTTATGTGTCAATTGTGTATGATCTGACCATCATGAATTCATGATGAAGTAGCTCGTAAATGGGTAGCAGACTCATAGGTATACATGGAGGGGGGATGCTAGTACCCACAAGCCAGATCTCCTATATCATAGTAGCATAGTAACTCCACCTACCACCCTTCTCTCTCCCTCACCCTTCTCACCCTTACAGAGGGGGGATGCTAGTACCCACAAAGCGAGTACCCACAAGCCAGATCTCCTATATCCTAAACCCTATAACCTAAACCCTTAACCCTAAATTCCTAAACCCTAAACCCGAGGAGATCTGGCTTGTGAGTACTGGCTTTGTGGGTACTAGCTCCCCCCCGCCGGTTTACATGGACACATTGAGCCGTCGCCTTGAATTATCCCCTAAAGGCAACAGGATTATGTGCAATTTAAAAATTGGTGGAGAGTGTTCGCAACGGAGCGACAGGTGGTAACGGAAGCGAGTTAGACTGTTGGCTGATGTGTCAGGATTTGTCTCAGTCAGACTGTCACACGCAAAGGCGGATGATGGGGTGACCCTGGGGGCTCCCACCCCCTTGAAGAGGGGGCTCCGCCAACTGTATGCTGCAATTACATTACATTACATGTTAAAGTCTACTTGACACCGCGAGGGTGTATGAGACTCTGTGCTTTAAACAAAAAGAAAAAGCACCCACAAAGCAAAAAAAACCATTACATCAGGGGGGTGCCGAGGATGCTAATTTCATTGGCAACATATATCAACTCTCAGAAATATGATCTGGCATGTTGTGGTTGTGAACGCCGCAACCACAGAAAGAAAGAAAAAAAGATAACCAGAAATAGAAAAGGATAAAAAAACAGAAAAAGATAACCAGAAGCAGAAAAAGTAAAAAGAAAACAGAAAAAGATAACCAAAAAGATAAAAACACAACCACAAATACAGAAAAAAATCATCGGATAGATCACCGGATAGATCAAGCGATGATAGAATATGCTTCTGCCAGCATCTTGTCGATGCAGTACCAAAGGGACCAAGCGACAATCACACCTCGATCCGACCGACGGCATAGACCAGGGTAAACAAACCCGGCTATTATCCCGCCAGTCGAATCCATGCTGACGCTGACCAGCGCATACAGACGATCGTCAGAATATAATATAATGCGCGTTGCTGGGCTTTGTGGGCCTGGTATGTATGGAGGCAAGGCTGTATGGTTCTGTCTCATGTGCTGATGTAAGTTTGGGGGCCGTGTGGGCAGCCTTCCAACCAGGTCTGTAGGTGATATGACTTCCACTGGGAAAGGTGTGACATCACATCATCTGGACAAGTCCTTGGTAGCGTCGCAAGTGACTCGGAAAATTAGCGGAGTGTGTTGGCAACGGAACGAAAGGTGGCAACGATGGAGCTGAGCAAAGCGAGTTAGTTATGCGACCGTTGGCTGACGTGTCGGGCTTCAATTTGTTTTTATTTTTTCGGTCGGACGGACAAATGGGTAAACATGGGGGCTCCCGCCCCCTTAAAGAGGGGGCTCCGCCAAAAACAGACCCTTCCTACCCTAATCCTGATCCCTCCTTCCACCCAGGCTTTGGGGAAGTGATTAAGGTCCAACAAGTGAACCAGTATCAAGAAAGACACGCGCACCCCCACCACCTCACACACCATCACCCAGCACCACCACCACCCAGACGCACCACCACCCACCACCACCACACGCAACACCACTCGTCACCACCACCCACCCCCCACACGCACCGCCACCACCTACCACCACCACCACACCACGACCACCACCACCCACCACCACCACCCACCACCACCCACACGCACCACCACCACCTACCACCACACCACCACACCACCACCACCACAGCCACCACCCACTCACCCAGCTTCCGCCCAGCTTCCTAACTTGACTGACCCCTCCTTCCACTCAGGCATTGGAGAAGAGATTAAGGTACAACTAGTTAGTCGGTATCAAGAAACACACACGCACCACCACCACACGCACCACTCACCCACCCACCCAGCTTCCGCCCAGCTTCCTAACTTGAGTGATCCCTCCTTCCTCTCAGGCATTGGAGAAGAGATTAAGGTACAAATAGTGAGTCAGTATCAAGACACAAACACACCACCACCACCACCACCATCCACAACCACCAACCACCACCACCGCCACCACCCACTCACCCAGCTTCCGCCCAGCTTCCTGACTTGAGTGACCCTTTCTTCCACCCAGGAATTGGAGAAGGCTTGTGGCCGTGTTGCTTTGATGGCCCTGTCTAGAGTTAATTTGGAGTAGTCACCAAATGGTGTCATGCAGTGCATGTCTTTCCGGCTACGAGCAGTAGCTTTCAGCTGCAAGCATCAGCTTTCAGCTACAAATAGTAGCTTTAAGCTACGAGTTTTAGCTTTCATCTACAAGCATCAGCTTTCAGCTACAAATAGTAGCTTTAAGCTACGAGTTTTAGCTTTCATCTACAAGCATCAGCTTTAAGCTACAACCATCAGCTTTAAGCTACGAGCAGCAGCTTCTAGGGGGCTATCTGGCACAAGATGCTTTTTTGGCCCTGTCTAGAGCTAATTTGAAGTAGCCACCGAATGTTGGTGCCATGCAGTGCGTGTCTTTCCGGCTACGAGCAGTAGCTTTCAGCTACAAGGATCAGCTTTGAGCTAGGAGCAGCAGCTTTTAGGGGGCTATCTGGCACAAGATCCTTTGATGGCCCTGTCTAGAGTTAAGTTGGAGTGGCCACCGAATGGTGGTACCATGCAGCGCTTTTCTTCACGGCTACGAGCAGTAGCTTTCAGCAACAAGCAGAAGCTTTCAGCTACGAGCAGCAGCTTCTAGGCAGCTCCTTGAGCTAGCCATTGGGCTGTGGTATTAATATAACGCCTGTTGGGGCGTAGTATTAAGGGAGGAAGTTTTTGAGATTTTGTTTTAGAATGAGTTGATTTTTGATAGATTTTGCTTCATTTTGATCAAGGTTGCATTTTTCCTGGAAAATAATTTTACTGCAGAAGACGGCGAGCAGACAAATTTATAAATGGAGCCATGCAACCAAGTTCAAATTTAAGACGATTTCATGCACACTCAGGAGTGTACTGATGACGCCTGTCGGGGCGTAGTATTAAGGGAGCCCTGTCTTACGGCGGTTGAGAACGGGCTGCTACTTTACCTGGACAGCGCTACCATGGCAGTTGACAGCGACCGCGAACACTAAGGCGTCCCCGTAGGGATTCGAACCCCGCACCTACTTATTTGAACGAGCTCTACCATTGAGCCATTCGTCAAAAGGGAATTACCTCCAGGGCAAATACCAGTGTTTTTATTTTCAGATTTCTGTAGTCCAGGTTGAGTAGCTACTTGGGCTACTCAACCCTGATTTCAGGATAGTTGCGTAGCCACCGCATGGCGGAGCGCAAAGCGCAGAGCCTGGGGGGGGTCAGGGGGCAGCGCGTTCCGGTATCGGGGGGTCCGGTCCATTCTACGGAATGGCGACGGAATGGCGACGCGTCGTCAAAAAATGAAACACTGGCAAATAAGTGTCTTAGAGCCTACAACTGAGCAACATGCTGCACCCGTTGTTAACACCAATGTTTTCACGCACATATGTGTGTGTGTGTCTCGTAACTCTATGAGGGCTTTGAACGACCCCAGTATCGGGGGGTCCGGTCCATTCTACGGAATGGCGACGGAATGGCGACGCATCGTCAAAAAATGAAACACTGGCAAATAAGTGTCTTACAGCTTACAACTGAGCAACATGCTGCACTTGTTGTTAACACCCGTGTCTTACAGCTTACAACTGAGCAACATGCTGCACTTGTTGTTAACACCCGTGTCTTACAGCTTACAACTGAGCAACATGCTGCACTTGTTGTTAACACCCGTGTCTTACAGCTTACAACTGAGCAACATGCTGCACTTGTTGTTAACACCCGTGTCTTACAGCTTACAACTGAGCAACATGCTGCACTTGTTGTTAACACCCGTGTTTTGTTGTTACACCCGTTTGTTGTCACACCCGTTTGTTGTTACACCCGTGCACCATGTTGTCAACACCCGTGTTTGCACGTACATACGGGGGGGGGGGGGGGGGGGGGGGGGTCTCATAACTCTCTGAGGGCTTTGAACAACCGGACAACCCTGGTCCAGACCAGATCCATGATCTGCAGTCTATAAATAAATATATATGATCCATGATCTGCAGCCTATAAATATATAAATGTGATCTATGATCTGCAGTCTACCGGTATAAATAAATAAATAAATAAATATGATCCATGATCTGCAGCCTACAAATAAATAAATATGATCCATGATCTGCAGCCTATAAATAAATAGATGTGATCCATGATCTGCAGCCTATGATTAAATAAATATGATCCATGATCTGCAGCCTATAAATACATAAATATGATCCATGATCTGCAGCCTATAAATAAATAGATGTGATCCATGATCTGCAGCCTATGATTAAATAAATATGATCCATGATCTGCAGCCTATAAATAAATCAATGTGATCCATGATCTGCAGCCTATAAATAAATAAATATGATCCATGATCTGTAGCCTATAAATAAATAAATAGTGTGTCTGTATGTTCCTTAAACTTGACGTTCAAGTTCAAGTATGTATGTTACAGTCCTGGGGTATGTCAAATAGAAAGAAAGATTACAAGGGGCTCATGTCCTAGCAGTGAAACAACACCGCCCTAAAGTCGGACTCGAGAAACCACCCGCCATCTTACTGCAGCGGGGCTCGAACTCCGGTTGCCGAAGCCTTAACTACCCAATAGGCTAGGGGCCAACCACCGATTTCTGCAGCCTATAAATAATCAGTCATGCGCCATGATAGACCATGTGTCGACATGTCTCTTCTTGTGACTACCGAATAATTATATTACCACTGAAGCACGAACACAGGGCCCAGTGGGTGAAACGATTGTTTGGGGTTCAGTTCATTGGTGCTTTCCCCTGTTTATCCCCCTCCTGATATCATGGTTGGGGAAGTCCCTTTAGCCTATTTGGCAGTCCTCTAGTGATATACAATGGTCTAGTGGTAGACCAGATCGCTGGAAGAAGAAGAGTCGGGGGGTCTACTCCCCCTCCGGTCGCCTTTGGCGTTGCAGGTCGTTGTCAACCGCGATGGTAGCTTGTCCACTGGGGGGGGGGGGGGGGGGGGGGGGGGGGGCGACATCCCCCTACATTGATCTTAATTACATAGATTTAGCCGGCAATTTGGCTGCTCGCCGATACCTTATCTTGTGACTTCCAATGGTACCAAAGCAATTAATATACTCCCTTCATGAACTTGAGCTTGGTTACATAGCTACTGCCAGCAATTTGGCTGCTCACCGTTGTTGGCAGTACAAAAGGCTCCCTTCCAGGGTACTTCCAAGCGCGCGCTTTTCGAGCTGGCGCGCTGCCTTTTTGAGCCCCACCGCGCGTTTCGCACAGTTTTTTGCAACCCCCTGTGGGCGCAGCAAGCAATTTTTGCGTTTTTTCACTACAAAGCGCAGTTCTTGTTTTTTCAAGTGCGCTAAAGCGCTGGCCAATTTGGTCAATGAGGTCCCTTGCCCCCTTCCTTATCACAAGAGCACGAACTCCGGGCCTCCATCGGTAAAACTGTAAACTTGACTGTAACCTACTTGAACTTGGTTACATAGCAACAGCCAGCGATTTGGCTGCTCGCCGTCTTCGGCAGTAAAAAAATACTCCCTTCATTATCACGGTTGCACAAACTTGGGGCCTCCGTCAGTAAAACTGTAAACTTGACTGTAACCTACTTGAACTTGGTTACAAAGCTTCAGCCAGCAATTTGGCTGCTCGCCGTCTTTGGCAGTAAAAGGAATTATCACCAGGAAAATGCAGTACAGTAATGTACAGTACAGTACAATACATTACAGTACAGTACTACGACCACCTGTACAGTTATCATCATTATCATGGTCGGGCAAGTCCTTTTAGCCTATTTGGCCTACCCCTGGACATACATACATATCATGATAACTTGTGACTTCCCCCAGCTGCGACGTATGGGAGGGTCCCCTTAACACCACGCCCCTCCAGGCGTTATCTTTTTATTTATTTTCAATCTGGAACACTTGACGGGAATTGCCCAACTGGAACTTTTCATCATGCCTCCCTCACTGTTTTTTTGGGGGGCTACACATGGCAGCTTCCAGCCAGATCTATTGCCCAGGAACTCAGTCAAGCCGAAAGCTTGCAGCTGCATTGGAATGCATGTCATGCCATATTTCAGGCACACTAGCTTCAGGTTTGGCCCAAGGACAGAGAAAGGGAGCTGCCTACAAGCTGCTACTCGAAGACCAGAAATTAAACAGTGATGCCAGAAACTAAAAAGTGATGCCAGAAACTAAACAGTGATGCCAGAAACTAAACAGTGATGCCAGAAACTAAATAGTGATGCCAGAAACTGAACAGTGATGCCAGAAACTAATCAGTGATGCCAGAAATTAAACAGTGATGCCCCTCTTCACCTGGGTTGTGGCATTTTTAACAACACTGTACACAACCATAATATGTTGCAAAATAGAGGTGTGGTGGGACAGGCTTGCGTTTGTGAGTTTTGAGGTACAGTAGCATGGGACAACACTGTTCACACCCATAAATGGAATTGAAGATGACAAAGTGGCTATCATGCTTGCTTTCTGCAATATTGCCAATCTTATTTTGAGGATTAGTTGGAAGACCCCTCACGTATGTTGTGGAGCGGACTTGTCTTGGGTCAACAATGGCCTGTCGATAACAACATAATGCTTGTGTTTTAATGTACGATGGGTGTACACCAGGGTACTACATTTTGTCAAATTGGTCAACGCTTAAAGCGCACAAACGTCAAATTGGTCAGCGCTTTGTAGTGCAAAAAGCGCAAAAACTGCGCGCTGCGCCCACAGGAGGTTGAAAAAACTGGGCGAAACGCGCTTTGGTGCTCAAAAAGCGTGCGCCAAATCGCGCTGCCGCATGCGCTTTGTAGTACCCTAGTGAACACCTGATCACTGTTTCTCTCGGCATCGTTGTTGCCTCAGGTTGTAATTTGTACACATGCCTCTCTTCACCTGGGCTGTGGTATTATAGACAGCCCAGTGCACAACGGGTTGAACTGGGCTGTTTCCCTCTGTTTTTCTCGCTGTTTTTCTCACTGTTCCTCTCTTCACCTGGGCTGCGGTATTATAGACAGCCCAGTGCACAACGGGTTGAACTGGGCTGTTTCCCTCTGTTTTTCTCGCTGTTTTTCTCACTGTTCCTCTCTTCAACTGGGCTGTGGTATTATAGACAGCCCAGTGTACAACGGGTTGAACTGGGCTGTTTCCCTCTGTTTTTCTCGCTGTTTTTCTCACTGTTCCTCTCTTCACCTGGGCTGTGGTATTATAGACAGCCCAGTGTACAACGGGTTGAACTGGGCTGTTTCCCTCTGTTTTTCTCGCTGTTTTTCTCGCTGTATTTCTCACTGTTCCTCTCTTCAACTGGGCTGTGGTATTTTATACAACCCTGTGCACAGCGGGTTGAACACCTGCTGGTCGCCGTTCCTCTCTACCTCGACCTCCGGTTGTAGGTTCAACGCATACATGTTCTGAGGCTGTGTGTATTGAAGTTGATGCCCCTTCCACGACTCCCTTCTCCCGCCGGATTGGTAATCGTCCCACTCAAGCGCTTCACCCTCTTCAACTGTCTTCATGTCAAACGACGGCGCGTAGAAGGTAGTCTGTCCGGATCCATATGCATCTTTAGCTCCTCTCCTACCCTCGTCTCGGCCTCTATGTTTGGGTTTGGCCGGTGCCTTGGCAAAGCAGCTAGAGATCCATCCACGCCTGTACATCCACCACAGGAGAATGAGGAGGGCGACCAAAGTAAGACAGACAATCACGCACAAGCCCACGGGCGATGTGATGATTGAAACGATTCATTTCTCCTGGGGGGGAGAGGGGTCATAGGGTTGTGTGTGTGGTGGGGGGCGGGGGGGCGGGAGGGGGGGGTGGGGGGGGGAGAGGGTGGTACGTGGTGGGTGGTGGAGAGGGGTGGGTTGGTGGAGAAACGGGGTGGGTGGTGCGAGAGGAGTGCAGTGGTGGGTGGTGGAGAGGGGTAGAGGGTGGGTGGGAAGAGGGGTACAAGTGGTGGTCGGGAGAGGGGTAGAGGGGTGGGTGTGGAGAGGGGTGGCAGTGGTGGGTGGTGGAGGGCGGTTTGCAGTGGGGGGTGGGAGGAGAGGGTACAGTGGTGGGTGGTGGAGAGGGGTGCAGAGCTTTGCAGTGTGTGGGTGGTGGAGAGGGGTACAGTGGTGGGTGGTGGAGAGGGGTAGAGGTGGGTGTGGTGGCGAAGGGGTACATGGTGGGGGTGGAGATGGGGGTACAGGGTGGGTGGTGGTGGAGAGGGGTGCCAGTGGTGAGTGGTGGATGGGAGGGGTTACAGTGGGTGGGTGTGTGGAGAGGGGTAGAGGGCGGGGTGGAGAGGGGTGCTAGTGGTGGGTTGTGGAGAGGGGTGCAGTGGGGAGGGGTGGAGAGGGGTTTGCAGTGGTGGGTGGTGGAGGGGGCAGTGGTGGGTGGTGGAGAGGGGTGCAGTGGTGGGTGGTGGAGAGGGGTGCAGTGGTGGGGGTGGAGGAGGGGTTGCAGTGGTGGTGGTGGAGAGGGGTGCAGTGAGTGGTGGGGGAGAGGGGTGCAGTGTGTGGGGGTGGAGAGGGGTGCAGTGGTGGGTGTGGAGAGGGGTAGAGGGGGGGGGTGGTGGGAGAGGGGTTAGAGGGCTGGGTGGTCTAGAGAGGGGTACAGTGGTGGGTGGTGGAGAGGGGGGTACGTGTGGTGGTGTGGAGAGGGGTGCAGTGGTGGGTGGTGGAGAGGGGTGCAGTGGTGGGTGGTGGAGAGGGGTACAGTGGTGGGTGGTGGAGAGGGGTAGAGGGGTGGGTGGTGGAGAGGGGTGCAGGGGTGGGTGGTGGAGAGGGGTGCAGTGGTGGGTGGTGGAGAGGGGTAGAGGGGTGGGTGGTGGAGAGGGGTGCAGTGGTGGGTGGTGGAGAGGGGTACAGAGGTGTGGGGGGGAGAACGGCGCCGATGCCATGGTTTAACTTTATTTGATCACAATCATATTAACATTTAATTTAATTTAAATTCAAATGTATTTTTAATGAATTTAAATTGAATGAAAAATGGTGGTTGACTGCGGGTTGACTGCTGCTGCTGCGCAATGTTTTTTATGAGTGCACGCGATTTTAAGGGGGCAAAAGAAGTATACCCCAGGGGGTGATCCCCATACTTAAACTTGTTTATACTTGTAATTATTAAATCATATTACTATACTTATTATACTTAATTTTATTCTTAGGGGGTGACTGGTCAAGTGAGGGGAGATGGTACAAGGTGCAGGAGAAACCGGGGTCAAAACTAGCGATCACTACATATAGCGGGGGAAAAGCCTCTGATTTGGCCAAGATGCACAAGCACTGATTGACACACACACACACACACACACACATGATGACGAATGCTTGGTCCCCATAGGCACACCAGCCCCTTGCTCACCACCACCCACCACCCACCACCCACCATATATATTGCACTCTTGCTACTCACCAAATGACTGTGGCTCTGGGGGTGCTCGGGGAGGGGCAGGTGGGGGAGAAGGAAAAGGAGGAGGTTGAGGAGGGGGTGATGGGGGTGGTGGGGGTGATGGGGGAGATGGGGGGAGGAGGAGAAGGAGGGGGACTCGGAGAAGGAGGGGGAGGGGGTGGAGAAAGAGGGAGAGGGGGAGGGGAGGGGGGAGAAGGAGGGGGGGGGCTTGGCGTGGGGGGCTCGGGGGCTTGGGGGGGGGAGGGAGGGGGGGGGGGAGAGGGGGGAGAGGGGGGGGGGGGTGGGGGGGGGCCATGGGGGAGGGCTGGGGCTCACCCAAATAATGATACCTCCTGCTGCTATCAGGTCCTTCTCCCTTCCACCTGACTCAATACCTCCACCACTTGTTTGAGGAGGTGGATGAAAAGTCCCAGGAGGGAGGGGGGTTCCAGGGGGCTTGGGTGGGGGAGAGGGAGAAACATTGCTCCCTGGAGCGAGGGGGGGGGGAGAGCGGTTGTCCGATATGCACCACTTCGGATCGTTGATGTTCTGAACAGGTGGTGGTGGAGGTGGTGGTGTTGGTGAAGGTGTTGGAGGTGGTGTTGGAGGTGGAGGTGGTGGTGTTGGTGGTGGTGTTGGTGGTTGAGGTGGTGGTGGTTGTGGTGATGGTGGTAGTGGTTTTGGTGGTGGTGGTGGTGGTGGTCGGGGTTGGTGTTTTGGTGTCGGGGTGTGTGGTTCGGCGGTGGTGGTGTTTGGTGGTGTGTTGGTGTCTTTGGGTGGTTGGTGCTTGTGGTTTTGGTGTGTGGTGCTGGTGGTGTTTTGGTGTTGGTAGGTGTTGGTGTGGCTGTTTGTGGTGTTGTTGTTCGGTGGCGGGGTTGTGGTTCTGGTGTTGTTTGTTTGGTTGGAGGTAGGTTGTGGTTGTCTGGTGTTGTGGCGTGTTGATGATGTTGTTTAAGGTGGTTGTTGGGTTATGGGGGTGGTGGTGGCGGTGATGTGGTGGTGGGTGGTGGCTCTGCGGGTGCTGATGGTGGTCGTTGTTGTTGGTGATGAGGGGGGGGGGGGGGGGGGAGGCGGATCTGATATGCATCACTTCCGATCATTGATGTTCTGACAGGTTTTGGTGGAGGTGTTGGGTTGTTGGTGTTGTCGTGTTGGTGCGTGTTTTGTGGTGTTGGTGTGTTGTGTGGTAGTTGGTGGTTGTGGTTGTGTTGTTGGATGGACGTTGGTTGTGTTGTTTTGTTTGTGTTGTTGGTGTTTTGTCTGGTGTTGGTGTTTGTGTTTGTTTTGGTTTTGGTGTTGGTGTTGTGTTTGTGTTTCGTGGTGTGTGGTCGGGGTGTTGTGTTGGTGTCGAGGTGATGGTGGTGGTGGTGGTGGTGTTTTGGTGGTGGTGGTAGTGGTAGGTGGTGTTTGTTTCTAGTGCCTGGGTTTTCGGTGCTGTGTTGTGGTGGTGGCGGTGGTGGTTGCTGGTGGGACATGGTGTTGAGCGTACTGGTACGATTTTGTGGGTAGTGATTGTGTAGGCGGAGGGGGGGGGGATAGCATGGAAGTCCGCTATGCACCACTTCGGATCATCGATGTTCTGAACAGGTGGTGGAGTGGGGGTTGTTATGGGAGGTGGTTTTTGGTTGTGTTGTGGTGTTGTGGATGGTGTGGTGGTGGAGTTGTTTGTGTGTTTGTTGTGTGGGGTGTTGGTGTTGTTTGTTGTGGTGTCTGTGTGTTGGTGGTTGCGTGTTGGTGGTGTTGGTGGTCGGCTTTCGGTTTTGTTGGTGGCGGTGGTGGCGGTGGTGATTGGTGGTGGCGAGTGGTGGTGTTGGCTGCGGTGGTTCGCTGTCTATGTTGGCTGGTGTGGTGTGTTGGTGGTGTTTGGTGTTTGTGGTGTTGTGGCGGTGGTGGTTGTTTGTGTTGGTGGCCGTTTGGCCGTGGTGGCCTTGCTCGTGTGTTGATGGTGGTGCTGGTGGTATGGTTTTGTGTTCAGGGGGGGGGGAGACGCAAACAGTCCTGCCTCTTACCCCACTTCGATCTTGAATAGGTGTCTGACAGGTAGTTGGCGAGGTGGTGGTGTTGGTGGAGGTGGTGGAGGTGGTGTTGGTGGTTGCGGTGAGGTGGTGTTGGTGTTGGTGTTGGTGGTGTTGGTGTTGGTGGTGTTGTTGGTGGAGGTGTGTGTTGGTGCGCGGTTCTGGCGGTTGGTGTTTGGTGGTGGCGTGGTGGTGTATGGCGGCGGTGTTGGCGGTCTGTTTGGGGTGTTTGTGGTTGTTGGTGGTGTTGGTGGTGTTTTTTGTTTTGGCTGTTGGTGGTGTGGGTGGCGGGGGGTGGCGGTGGTGTTGCTTGTGTCGCTGTGGTGTTGTCTGTTGTATGCCTCTGGTTGTGGTGCGTTGGTGGCGGTGGTGGTGTTGGTGGTGTTGGTGTCGCGGTGGTGTTTTTCCGGGTGTTGGTGTTGGCTCGTTGGCTGGTGGCGGTGGTGGTGTTTGGTGGTGGTGGCTGGTGGTGTTGGTGTTGGAGGTGGTGTTTTGCGGTCTGCGTTCTTGTGTCGGGTGTGTGTTGGCGTGGTGGTTGTGTGGTGCAGTGCATTGCGTAGAGGTGGTGTTGGAGGTGGTGTTGGTGGTGGAGGCATTGGTAGTGTTGGTGGTGGAAGAGGTCGTGGTTCTGGTGTTGGTGTTGGTGTTGGTATTGGTGTGGGTGGTGCTGCATCTCATCACTAGTCCTAGAATGGAAGGATTACAGCACCACACACACACAAACACTAGCACCACCCCTCCCCTCACCTTCCCCCCACCCTTTGTTAGCTGCAGGCAAACTAAGGTGGTGATGCCTCTCGACACCAGCTCTAGACTGGAAGGATTAGAGCACTGCACCACCATCCACAGAAACACTCCCCCCCCACACACACACCCACCCCTCCCCCCACACCCCCCTCCCCCCACACACCCCCTCCCCCCACACCCTGACCCGCAGTGACACGAAGGTGTTGATGTCTCTCTGCAACAGTGCTAGATTGGAAGGACTAGATGTGATGCAAACATTAGCCCCACGCGGGTTTCGTGTACAGATGTTGACCCTATACCATAAACCCTAGGCCCTAAACTAAACCCTAAACCCTAATCCCCAAACCTTATACCTTAAACCCTTATTGTACAGAGTTTTGAGTGAACTCACCACCATGCTATTGTAGTGTCCTGGGTCGCAAATGCATCTGCATCCTTGCTCGTAACCACGGCCTGCCCAGTCCTTTGAAGGGGGCATCATATACTCTGGCCGCCACCCACCACCCACCCACCACCCACCCATTACTCACCACCACCCACCCACCACTCACCACCCACCCACCGCCCACCCACCACTCACCCACCATGCTATTGTAGTAGCCCGGGTCGCAGATGCATCTGCATCCTTGCACGTAACCACGGCCTGCCCAGTCCTTCGGAGGGGGCATCAGACACTCTGGCCGCCACCCACCACCCACCCACCACTTACTACCACCCACCCACCATGCACCACTCACCACCATGCTATTGTAGTAGCCCGGGTCACAGATGCATCTGCATCCTTGCACGTAACCACGGCCTGCGCAGTCTTCGGGAGGGGGCTTCAAACAATCTGGCGGGGCAGGACTCGGCCGTGTTGGAGGGAACGTTGCATATGGAGGGGGCGGACTCTTTTTGGGGGGAGAGGGGGGCATAGGAGGATCGGGGGGCGGAGCTGGAGGGGGGCTGCGTGCAAAAATACCTGAGGAGGAGCCGGTGCCCACGCACCACTTAGGGTCGAGGATATTCTGCACGCATGAAGTTCAAATTCAAATTCAAATTCAATGTGTTGGAAATGCAGTGCAAAGATGCGTCCGGGGCTTGAACCCGTCGCGGCACACCACTTGGGGTGAATGGTGTTCTGTGCGCATAAGATTTAAATTCAAATTCAATGTGTAGGAAAATGCAGTGCAAAGATGCGTCCGGAGCTTGATCCCGACGACTCACACCACTTAGAGTGAATGGTGTTCTGTGCGCATAAGGTTCAAATTCAGATTCAAATTCAAATTCAATTTGTTGGAAAATGCAGTGCAGAGATGCGTCCGGGGCTTGATCCTGACGACTAACACCAGTTAGACCAAACAAACGCAAAGAATAAATTCAAATCAAAAGCAAAGCATAAATTCAAATCAAAAGCAAAGCATTTATTCAAAACAAAAGCAAAACATAAATTCAAATCAAAAGCAAAGCATAAATTCAAATCAAAAGCAAAGCAATAATTCAAATCAAAAGCAAAGCATAAATTCAAATCAAAAGCAAAGCATAAATTCATATCAAAAGCAAAGCATTAATTCGAATCAAAAGCAAAGCATAAATTCAAATCAAAAGCAAAGCATAAATTCAAATCAAAAGCAAAGCATAAACTTAAATCAAAAGCAAAGCATAAACTCAAATCAAAAGCAAAGCATAAATTCAAATCAAAAGCAAAGCATAAATTAAAGGCAAAAGCAAAGTTTAAATTCAAAGCAAAAGCAAAGCATAAATTCAAACAAAAGCAAATCATAAATTAAAGGCAAAAACAAAGCATCTTATCATCATATACTTGAGCCATTCTCTTCATACCATCATTGATAAACCAAGGCAACTAATGAAGTTAAATATGTAAGCATTTACTTATTTTTAGTATAGTACAGTGTAGGGCTAGCGGAGGGAGACCCACCCTTTGAGGCATAAATAATATTATTGTACAAAACAAACTCACCAGTGACGTTTTCCAAATCTGAAAGTGGGTTTTTTCCAGCTTTATGGTTTTAGGCTTCTTGAGAGAGCGAGTTAGTGCTTGTTATAGCTTTGTATAGCTTTTTATAGCTGTAGCAGCTTTTTGTAGCTTTTAGGGCAATTTAGGGCGCACAAAACGACTTGTTTGTAAAACTTGTTATAGCGATAATTTTGCTAAAACGGGGTCCAAACTAGCGATCGCTATATAAAGCGGAAACAAACTCACCAGCATGTTGTTGTACAAAACAAACTCACCAGCATGTTGTTGTACAAACAAACTCACCAGCATGTTGCTGTAAAAAATAAACTCACCAGCATGTTGTTGTGCAAAACAAACTCACCAGCATGTTGTTGGCGTAGCCAGGCTCGCACACACATGTGCAGCCCTCAACAACACCATGCCCCCCACAGTCTGCAGGAGGCGTAACCATGCAGACAACTGGTGGGGGGGGCTTTGGTAGTGGCGGCGGTGGTCGCGGTGGTGGCGGTGGTTTGGGGGCAGGAGGTGGGCCCGGGCTCGGTGGTGGAGGAACCCTAGGAGTGCCTAGTACCCCTCCAACATCGCCAATTGGGATACACCACCTTGGAGATAAGATGTTCTGCAGAGAAATAAATATTGTGTTAGAATTTGAATTCGAATTCAAATTCAAATTCAAATTCTGATTTGTGCTAAAGATTGTGGTATATCATGCGATGGACACAAGCGATAATCTGTGTTTAATATAGTTGTGTGTAGAGAGGGAGGGTTCGTTACATCAACTCAGCAAATCATCGCCGAGACAGGACAGCAGCACAGCCTGTCAACCATTAAATTGTATTACAGGGAGCATGTGTACCAGGGTACTACTAAGCGCGCGCAGCAGCGCGGTACCGCGCTGCCTTTTTTGAGCCCCTCTGCACGTTTCACGCAGTTTTTCAACCCTCTGTGGGCGCAGCGCACAGTTTTTGCGCTTTTTGCTCTCAAAATCGCTGACCAATTTGACGTTTGTACACTTTAAGCGTTGACCAATTTGGCAAGAAGTAGTACCCTGATGTGTACGGGGTCCCACTTGCTGGGGTGAAAATATGTTGTAAGCGATGGTTTGAACCAAACAGGGTGGAGTTGTGGTGTGGTGTCACAAATCCAAATTATCAAAATATTCCACATTACGTTCAATTAGCCCATCCGTATACGATATTATATATTTAATGGGCACATGTGTCTTTAAAACAAAGTAGGTCCCAATTATGGAACACCCTAAGTGCGCCTACTTTGCACATTGTAGGAGGGGCAACACCATTCAAACTGAATCCTCCGGGTTGCTGGTTTGTGTCGGGAGACCCACCTCCTGGGGTGAAAGTCCTTTCACAACTTTAAAAAAAGGCATCAGATCAGATGGCCACATGGTTCAACCATCGCTAACAACATATGTGTATAATTAAATGATTACTGTAGCACGAACTCAGGGCCCCCGTCGGGAAAACGATTGTTTGGGGTTCATTTCACCAGTGCCTTTTCTTTTTAAGCCCTTCCTATACGGTTGGGCAAGTCCCTTTACCCTATTTGGCCTACCCCTGGACTGTAACATACATACATACATACATACATACATACATACATACATACATACATACATACATACATACATACATACATACATACATACATACATACATACATACATACATACATACATACATACATACATACTGTGTTCTTTTGAATGTGTCTTTTGAATGTAATTGCTTTTACTGCTGAAGAAGGTGAGCAGCCAAATTGCTGGCTGGAGCCAAGTAAAAAATAAAAAACAAATAAAAACAAAAATAAAAACGCCTATTTGGCCTGGACTGTAGCATGAATACATACATAACAACAAAAATACAAAAATAAAAACAAAAATACAAAAATAAAAACAAATAAAAACAAAAATACAAACAAAAATAAAAACGCCTATTTGGCCTGGACTGAATACATACATTACAACAAAATCAATTCAAATCAAATGAGGAGCAGGTCAGTGGCAGATGGGTCTAGATGGGAGGGGGGGTGGGGGGGGGGGGTGGGGGGTATGCATGTATGACAGGGGGGGAGGCCACAGCTGAAGCAGAAGGGGAATAGGTTGGGAGAAGAGGTGTATGTCTGTATGGGTGCGGGGGCAGAGGGAGGGGGGCATCCAGCGAGGGCGGAGATGGCTGATATCTTGACTGTGTGTAAGGGAGAGGGGGGGGGGGGGGGGTAAAGGGGGGGTCACCCTACACAAACCAGCGATGAGAACCACAAATGAGAAGTAAGTCAGTGGCAGATGAGAAGTACAAATGAGAAGTAAGTCAGTGGCAGATGAGAAGTACAAATGAGAAGTAAGTCAGTGGCAGATGAGAAGTACAAATGAGAAGTAAGTCAGTGGCAGATGAGAAGTACAAATGAGAAGTAAGTCAGTGGCAGATGAGAAGTACAATGAGAAGTAAGTCAGTGGCAGAGGGAAGTATTTTGTTTTTTAGGTGTGAAAGGATTTTCACTCCAGTATGTGGGTCTCCCTACGCAAACCAGCGATACCGAGGATTCAGTTTGAATGTTTGAATGCATGCAGTTTCCTGGAATACTGCATATGACATGGATGGGAAACTACACTAACGCCCCAAATATCGATTTTTTTAGTGTGGTGCATGGTGGTGGGGGACAGGTGGTGGGGGTGGGGGTGGCGGTGGTAGTGCATGGTGGTGCATGGTGTGGTATCATGAAACCTTGTGGCACAGATGGACCCGGGTTGATTTTGAATTTGTATGGTCTACTCTATTCCTATACTCTTACCAGCATATTGTTTGCGTAGCCAGGATCGCAGTTGCAGGTACACCCTTGTACTGTTCCACGCCCCCCACAGTCTGCAGGAGGGGGCACTGCACAAGCTTGGGGAGGGGGAGGTCGAGGGGGGGGAGGGGACAATGCTGCTGGCGGGGGCTTTGGAGCGCCTTGGGGTGGCGGCGGTGGTGATGGGCTCAACGGATTGGGTGGCGACTTGAAAATAAATGGTGGTGGCGAGGGAGGAGGGGCGGCAACTCCAGGCTGCGTTCAAAATGGCTCGGTTTATTCAGTGCATATCTTGGATTGTTACATGGGGTATTCAGCCAACTATGGGCTTGTAGTGTACAGGGTTCGTGCTTGATTACCAGAGAAATTGAAATTGAAATTGCTACATCCGTGTAATGCAGTCACTCACAGGACGTGAATGATTACCAGAGATAGAGTAGACGTGTACTGCCGGTTGACAGGGGTAGGCCAAATAGGCTAAAAGGACATGCCCAACCGTGATAGGAAGGGCTTAAAGAAAAATAATTGATGAACTGAACCCCAAACAATTGATTTGCTGACGCGGGCCCTGAGTTCGTGCTGCAGTGCAGGGTTCTACATTTTGTCAAATTGACAGCGCTTAAAGCACACAAACGTCAAATTGGTCAGCGCTTTGTAGTGCAAAAAGCGCAAAAACTGCGCGCTGCGCCCACAGGGGGTTGAAAAAACTGCGCAGAAGGCGCAGTGGGGCTCAAAAAGTGTGCGCGACATCGCGCTGCCGCGCGCGCTTTGTAGTACCCTGCTACAGCGATCATCTGTGCCGCATAAAATAATTACCTGAGCTGGAGCAATCACTCTCCCGCCTCCTCTGTTATCAGACGGCGGGGGGGACTCTTTAGGGGCTTGAGGTGGCGGTGGTGGTGATGGGTCCGGCGGTGGTGATGGGCTCAGCGGATTGGGTGGCGACTTGTTCCAGAGTGGTGGTGGACTGGGAGGAGGGGCGTTTGCTCCAGGCTGCGTTCAAAATGGCAACGTTTAAGTGTATATATTGGACTGTGACATGATTTTTCAGCCAAGTCTGGGCTTTGAGTGCACAGGGTGCGTGCTTGATTATCTGAGACTCAAGAGAGTGTAGATGTGTACTGTTGGATGGCACCGGTTCAAATGATATTTGCGCACTCTACGGCAGTCTGCACACTGGCCAGGTTGTGAAGCTGGTGTTCGGGGTGTTCAGCACCTGTTTATGTACATCATTGCAGATCCCCCCCCCCCCCCCCCCACACACACACACACACACACACACACACACACACACACACACACACACACACACACACACAACTGTGCGTGTAAACTCGCTCTTATAGCATGTCCATGTCAAAATGTGTGTGCAAAACTGCAAACCCTAGAAAACCAGGAAAGACAAGCACGATTCAGTCAAAATCTGTACAAACTGTCGGAAATGTGTGTGTAACAGACACGTACGACTTGAACTACCCTGGCCACATATGTGAGCAGTGCTCAAGGATTTTCAGGAGGACCCCCCAGCTCTGCGTCCTTAGACGCAACCAATCTTCGACTGCGCCCTGTGACGCCACCGACCAGCAACCGACCAACAGCCTGCGTCCTGCGACGCAACCAACCCACTGAAGCTGCTACGCAACGGACCCACCCTTCGCCCCACGCTGCGTCTCAGGACGCAACGGGCCCTTAGACGTTGCGTCTGCGACGCAGGACGCAGCGTCCTGAACAACCCTGGTGAGCACAGAGCACTGATATGCGTATGAGACTGCTGTGTATAGCCTCACGACCTTCGATTTGCTATAATCCTACCCACTAAAGCTGGATACCAAAGATGTTCTGGGGGGCCCCAGAATCTGCATCGTGAATTCATGAGACGCAACCGGTTTCATAATCTGCGTCTGCGATGCACCCAGCTTCTAAGATGCAACGGACCCTCAAAAATCTGTGCCCGCCACGCAACACGCAGCGTGTATAACAACCCTGCTGGATATGCCCGGACAAGCTAACGAAAAGCCATACAAACAGCTGCTTGGTTGCGAGCGGCCTTAGAATCGTAGATGCTGACTGGTTTGGCTACATTGCAGTTATAGCTTTATGTTATCATAACATTCTTCCCTTTCTCTCGCCCTTTTCCAACTGTTGATATCTCGTCTCGCGAAAGCCAATCTACCTAGATCCTACGCCATAGAACCCCCTGCCCGGAAAGAAGTTCGTATCCCCCCCCCAGGAGATTTCAATCAGCGGCGGTCTAATGTGCCTGTAGTACGGGGCAAAGCGGTATTTGGGCGGTAAATTAAACGGTTTTAGAAAACGAATCACCTGCGATATTTTATATAACCCAACACTGCCCAACACCATGATTCCGTATGAAGGTGATAGGGGGGAGGCGGAAACCCGGCACAACTATGCGAAGCGAACATGTTTCCATCAGGGCTGTCCTAGAGTAGGGGACTCAAAAATCTGCTTCATGAGACGCAGCCGGTTTGAAAATCTGCGTCTGCGAAGCTAAGGGTCCTCCTAATCTGCGTCTACGACGCAACGTCTTGAAGAACCCTGGTCTCCATCCTTCTGAGGATCAAGAATAACTAAAGGTCTAACAAGACACAACGAATACGAAGCTGCACCGCATAGAGGACTTACAAAAGCTGGAGCTGTTCCTCCTCTCCCGCCTCCTCTGAAATCGGACATCAGCCCTACATGAATCAAAATGAAGAGTTTGAATTTGAAATTGGATTTGAATTGTTACATTGTTTTCAGCCAACTCTGGGCTACTTGCTGTCTTCCAATTCCAATTGCCATGGCTGATCTGCAGCTCTTCTGGCCGAGTCTGTGTCGGTCTCAAGTCTGCTTCAAAGCATCTACAACTCTCTTCTGTCAGTTTAATCTAGATGAAGTTATGCTACCTTTTCAGGCAGCCAGGTTCATCCACACGAGGCTTAGTTTTTGGATGTGGTGGTGTGTGTGGGGGTGGGGTGGTGGGCGTGGGGTAGGTGGGGTGGGGTGGGGTGGGGGAGGGGGTCGGGGGGATAAGGATTTTCACCTCCAAGGGAGGGTCTCCCTGCACTAGTCCTAGGGTGTAAAACAATTGTTACCTGGTCCCTTCTGCATTGAAATGCACTAGGATAGATGACTACACCCTGGACCCTGTATGTTTATGTATGTAACAGTCTAGGGGTAGGCCACTTAGGCTTAAGGGACCCTGGACCCTAAAAATGGAGGGCGTTTAGGGAAGCATGGAACATCATAACAAACACGTTCTGTTCATTCACAAACAGAGGTCACCGGGGAGATGGTTTGGTTTGGTTTGGTTTGGTTTGGTTTGGTTTGGTTTGGTTTGGTTTGGTTTGGTTTGTTTTGTTTTGTTTTGGTCTGGTCTGGTTTGGTTGGTTGGTTTGGTTTGGTTCATTTATATATAGAGGGCACCGGGGAGATGGTTAGTTGTTTTGGTTAGTTTTGGTTTGCTTGTTTTGTTTTGTTTTGTTTTGCTTGTTTTGTTTTGGTTTGTTTGGTTTGTTTGGTTTGTTTGGTTTGGTTGGTATGGTTCATTCACAGATAGAGGTCACCGGGGAGATGGGTGCATTTATACATCTATCAACAATCAGTTATCTATGTGAGATGGTTGGAAGACCCCCCCCCCCCCCCCCGGAGTTTGGGAGAGGGCTTGTCTTGGGTCAACACTGGCCTGCGTATGCCAATGTAATGTAATGTATGTCTGTGGAGCGGTGAGTGTTGGGGGCGCACGGGCGAAGAGCGAAATGGATGGGAGATCGGGAGCGCGAGAACTTGACCCTGTCTACAGGGCTCGAACTTCGTGGGGTGGTGGTGGGTGGTGGGGGGCGAGTAAGTTGTGCTGCACGAGCTGGTCTACTCACGCTACTTCACGTTCCGTCTCTTATTACCAATGCGTACAGCTTTCTAGAGGCGGGCCAAAGTATTTGCGGGCACGGACGCAGATAACGGAAGAATGTGCGTTGAATGAATCGAGGAGGCAGCAGATGAGAGGACTCTCGCTCATTTGTCTGTGGTTGGGTAGGGTTTACCAGCAGAAGAGGGCGAGACTGATCCAGTTCACTTTCCCGCGGGAAACTGAACGACCGCGGGTTTAGGGTTTAGGGTTTAGAACTGGCCGGCCTCACGCTGACTGGGGGTGAGCCACCACGTGTTTCCCCAACACACTGTGACAGCCAGGACGACATGCAACCTAGTTGGCAGCGTCCACAGACTCGCGCAACAGCAACAAACGAGAGATGCCAGGCGGGCTATCCTCGTTTTGATCGCGTTCGATTTTGTGATGAGACCGTTCTTGGAGGTCTTGGAGTCCATCCACGATTCCATCCATCGATCACTCGTTGGACTTCCGTCCAGCCTCGATTTGAACGACAGCGTGGGGGCTTGGTTGCACCTGTCGCTTGCGCTACCCCGCGGGTAGAGGCAATGGCCGACTGCGGTGACCGCCCCCCCTCCGCTCCCCACTCCGTTCTTGAGGCCCACCACGTTGGGCAGAAGCCACAAAACAACGCAGATTGATATTCCTAAGATCACACCAAACGTCTCCTTTCAACGTTTAAAATCCACACCCTCCATCCACCATGCTTTCTCCAAAACAATAGCGAGTCCCGTTCATATTCCAACCAAGAGACCCATTTGCCTTCGCTCCCATCTTCTCCGAACAACGCAGTCGTTCACGCGCGCAATCGCAAGAAACCACGACACTTTTTGGTAACCGTCTCTCGTCACGCGCTTCCGGCGAACTGGTGTATCTGCTGGGGAGGACGTCCACACTCCTTCGCACTTGCTGCTCTGGCGTACAGGCTCTTCCTTCCCACTACCTGGCTACATACAGGCCAGCGCTGATCACCTGAAGCGCAGTAAATTCACGATATGCCGTTCAAAGTCTTGCAGGAGAAGGTGAGCCTTGTAACAATTGGAGTCTTGGACGCGGGAAGTGCGCGTCAGGAAAACCTAGATTCGCGAAACCGCGCGCAATGCTACGAGCCACTTGCATTGTTTATTTTTTCGGCTACTGATGGCAGCTTCCAGTCAGCTCCATCAGCCAGCCTCTGGCTCAAGCCCACAGTTCTCAGCTCCATTTGAGTGACTATCCTATCAGCTTTCAGGCGCACTAGCAGGCTTCTGGTTGGGCCCAAGGACGGGTAAAAGGGATCTGCCCAAAACAGAAACAGTGTCCACCTGCAGAAGCAACATTGCTGCACGAGTAACATATCTCACTTTTTGTGGCTGGCCCCAGTGCAAGCAAATGGGCTGCCCCCCTCAACCTCACGCCTCGTTATAAGGCGCACTATTTATATGCATATTTATTTAATCTCACTTTTACATTCGTTCAACATTTAGAATGGCTCTGCAAGACTGAAACCCAAGTACACATGCTATGGGCTGTCCTGGCCTGGCCTGGCATTCAATTGTAATGTATCATCCACTGAACTAGCATTGGTACACCCTCTAGCCTAGCGTAGTAATGTAACATCAGCAAGTCCTATGCAGTGTCGCAAGCGACACGGAAAATTGGCCGAGAGCGTTGGCTATCGGAACAACAGGTGGCAACAGAATGGAGCGGACCGAAGCCAGTTAGTTACGAGACGGCTGGCTGCCGTGTCAGGCCTCGTCACGGTCGTCTGTTGGTCAGTCGGACGGTCGGACAAATGGACAGAGGGGTGAATCTGGGGGCTCCCGCCCCCCAGGAGGGGGGGCTCTGACAAAATTACAAAATAATGGTTTAATCCAGGTTGAATCTCATTTAAATTGAGAAAAGGGTGGTTGTCAAATCTATTAAGGGGAATATAGTTATGAGTAGAAACTGCAAGTCCAATTCTTTCCCTTTTTTAACCACCAAAAACCCAATTCATCCAACTTGAAACCAACTTGCAACCAACTTGCAACCAACCTTGCAACCAACTTGCAACCAACTTGCAACCAACTTTCAACCACCTCGTAACCAACCTGCGACAGGTGTGGCAGGCATTGGATGTGAGTGCAGCACTGCATATCAAATGCTTCACCTTCCTCAACCACCAACAAAACCATTCATCCAACTTGCAACCACTTTAACCACCTTGAAACCAATTTCCAACCAACCTGCAACAGGTGCGGCAGGCATTGGATGTGAGTGCAGCACTGCATATCCAATGCTTTACCTTCTTCAACCATTAGAACCCCAAATCATCCAACTTGCAACCACCTTCCGACCAACTTGCAACCAACTTCCAACCAACTTGCAACAGGTGAAGCAGGCATTGCATGTTGGCGCAGGAGGGTACCAGGAGTGGAGGCCAACCTCCAATGAGCGCAACAGAGCCATGCTAGAGGAGGCAAAACAGTTTGCTTCACACCTCAAAGACCTTCTCAAGGACCTCTCAAATTGCGAAAAGAGCATCTCAGGTTTGTGTGTGTTTGTGTGGGTGGGTGGCTGGTGAGGGGGGATGATAATGTGTGTGTTTGTGTGGGTGGGTGGCCGGGGAGGGGGATGCTAATGTGTGTGTTTGTGTGGGTGGGTGGCTGGGGGAGGGGGGATGATAAATGTTGTGTGTTTGTGTGGGTGGGTGGCTGGGGAGGGGGGTATGATAATGTGTGTGTTTGTGTGGGTGGGTGGCTGGGGAGGGGGGATGATAATGTGTGTGTTTGGTGGGTGGGTGGCTGGGGAGGGGGGATGATAATGTGTGTTTTTTTTTTTTGTGTGAGTGGGTGCTGGGGAGGGGGGATGATAATGTGTGTGTTTGTGTGGGTGGGTGGCTGGGGAAGGGGGATGATAATGTGTGTGTTGTGTGGGTGGGTGGCTGGGGAGGGGGTATGATAATGTGGTGTTGTTTTGTGTGGTGGGTGGCTGGGGATAAGGGATGATACTGTTTATGGTGGGTTTGTGTGGGTGGGTGGCTGGGGATGCTGATTAATAATGTGTGTGTTTGTGTGGGTGGGTGCTGGGGAGGTGGGATGATATGTGTTTTGTTTGTGTGGGTGGGTGGGGTGCGGGAGGGGGATGATAATGTGTGTGTTTGTGTGGGTGGGTGGCTGGGGAGGGGGATGATAATGTGTGTTTGTGTGGTGGGTTGCGGGGGGAGGGGGGAATGATACTGTGTTTGTTTGTGGTTGGTGGTACTGGTGCGGGGGTATGCTAATGTGTGTGTTTGTGTGGTGGGTGGCTGGGGCGGGGGGATGATAATGTGGTGGTGTTTGTTGTGGGTGTGTGGCTGGGGAGGGGGCATGATAATGTGTGTGTTTTGTGTGGGTGGGTGGCTGGGAGGGGGATGATAATGGGTTTGTTTGTGTGGGTGGGCTGGCTGGGGGGGCGTTATAAGTGTGGTTTGTGTGGGGTGGGTGGCTGTGTTGAGGGGGGGATTAAATGTGGTGTGTTTGTTTTGGTGGGTGGCGGGGAGGGGGGTGATAATGTGTGTGTTTTTGTGTGGGTGTGTGGCTGGGGAGGGGGGATGATCATGTGTGTGTTTGTGTGGGTGGGTGGCTGGGGGCGGGCGGCGGAATGATAATGTGTGTGTGTGTGTGGGTGGGTGGCTGTTGGTGGGGAGGGGGATGATAATGTGTGTGTTTGGTGTGGTGGTTGGCAGCTGGGGAGGGGGGATGATAATGGGTGGTGTTTGGTGGGTGGGTGGCTGTGAGGGGGGATCTAATGTGTGTGGTTTGTGTGGGTGGGTGGCTGGGGAGGGGTATGATAATTTGTGTGTTTTTTTGTGGGTGGGGCTTGGGGGGGCGGATAAATGTTGTTGTGTTTTGTGTTGGTGGGTGGCTGGGGAGGTGGTGATAATGTGTTGTGTTTGTGGGGTGGGTCTGGGAGGGGTATTATAATGTTGTGTTTGTGTGGGTGGTGGCTGGTGAGGGGGGGATGATAAGTGTGTGTTTGTGGTGGGTGGGTGGCTGGGTAGGAGGGGATGCTAATGTGTTGGTTTTTGTGTGGTGGGTGGCTGGGGAGGGGGATGATAATGTGTGTGTTGTGTGGGTGGGGGGCTGGGGAAAGGGTATGATAATGTGTGTGTTTGTGTGGGTGGTGGCTGGGGAGGGCGATGATTAATGTGGTGTGTTTTGTTTGGGTGGGGTGGCTTGGGGATGGGTATGATAATGGGTGTGGTTGGGTGTGGGTGGTTGGCTTGGGAGGGGGGAGATAATGTGTGTTTTTTTGTTGGTGTGGCTGGGGGACGGGTGATGATGATGTTTGTCAGAGGGAGACTAGGCAAAATTATTTTTTTTGCACATCGAAGGGACACTGCTCAAGGAACCTCTCTACTTGCGAACAGAGCATTTCAGGTTTGTGGGGGCCCATTGGAAATCATGGTGGAGACTTCTGGGGGGCTCCCTCTGGTGTTGGCCCATTTGGGAGACAACAGGGTGACTCTGGGTCTGGGGCTCCCACAGGTGTGTGGCCCATTTGGGTAGGTAGGAGGTTTTGTGTGTGGTTTTTTTGGGTGGGTGTCCCTGAGGACGTGGGGATGTTCTTATTTGTAGGGGACGAGGCAAAACCTTTCCTCAGCAAAGCAAGGGACCTTCTCCAGGACCCTCCTACTTGAAAATAGAGCATCTCCGGTGTTGTGTGGTGTTTGTGTGTTGTGTGTTTTGTGTGTGTGTGGGGTGCGTGTGTTTGGTGGTGTTGTGGGTGGTGGTGTTTGTGGGTGTTTGTTCTTTTGTTTGTGGGTGTTTGTCGGGTGTGTGCCTGGGTCGGGCGGGGGTGATGATGTGGTTGGGGACGATGGAAAACCATTTGCTTTTTCGCAATTCAAGCACCCTACTCATCAAACATTCAACACTAACAAACACAGACCCACCGGGGGGACTCTAGGGGGCTCCCGCCCCTCAGAGGGGGGGGGGGCTCCGCCAAAACTCATAGTATTGCTTTCAATTATTTGGGCGGAGTCCACTCGTTTAAAAAAAAGGGCAGGACCCCCAGGTTTACCCCTTTGTCCCGTCTGTTGCGAGAACCAAGACCGACCGACTGACCGAAAAATTGAAGCCTGACACGTCAGCCAACTGTCTCATAACTAACTGGCTTCGGTCATCTCCAGTCTGTTGCCATCTTTCATTCCGTTGCCAACACACTCCGCCAATTTTCCGCTTTGCTTTGCGACCTGCATAGGACTTGTTTGTAGTAGTTACACTGATCCGGTCTTTACTATCTTGATCTCAGATCTGTAATTGATCTCAGATCTTTACTAGATCTCAGATCTTTAATTGATCTCAGGTCTTTACTTAATCTCAGGTCTTTACTTGATCTCAGGTCTTTACTTGATCTCAGATCTTTAATTGATCTCAGATCTTCACTATATCTCAGATCTTGACTAGATCTCAGATCTTCACTTGATCTCAGGTCTTGACTTAATCTCAGATCTTTACTTGATCTCAGGTCTTTTGTCATGCCCTTGCAATTTGTTTGAGAGTTGTTTTGGAGAGTTTTGGAAATTGGTTGAAAAGCTGTTTTGGTGCTTGTTAATAAAGTCCCTCCATGTAGTCTAAAATGATCTTGATTATTAGAGGATAATTAAAACCTCACCTCACCCCCCCCCCACCCCCCACCCCACCCCATCCCACCCCACCAACACGCAACACAACACCAACCACCGAACCACCAACACACCAACCACACACCAACACCAACACCGAACACCCTACACCCCCCCCCCCCCTCCTCCTCTCCCCGACCTTTACCCCCCCCCCCACACACACGACACCTCCATTCAACACCCCTCTTAACCCCCCACCCTCCCGCCTTCCCCTCCTCCCCCACCTCTCCCCTTCCCTCCTTACACCACCTCTCTACCCTCTTACCAGCCCCACCCCACCCCCCCTCCCAACCTCTCCCCTCCTCTCCCCTCGCTCTCCCTCCCTCCCCACCTCACCTCTCCCACCACTAGTCTCCCCCACCACTTCCCCCTCCCCACCTCTCCCCACCTCTCCCGCACCTCTCCACACCACTCTCCCCCCCTCTTCTCCCATCTTCCCACCTTTCCCACCTCTCCCCACCACTCCCCCCCACTTTCCCCCCCTCTCCACCACTCCCCACATCCCCTCTCGGGTTCCAAACCACCACCACTTGCCAAACCAACTCGTCTCCATCCACCACTCCCCTTCTCCACCACATCCCTCTCCGTTGTTCCACCACTTTCCACCACTCTCCCCCACCACTCCCACAATCCCCTCTCGTGTTCCCCACGTCCACCACTCTCACACCACTTTCCACCCACTCTCCACCACTTTCCCCCCCTTTCCGCCACCACTTCTCCACACTTCACCCACGCTCCACCACTTTCCACCCCTCTCCACCCCCACTCCCCACGTCCCGCCCCCCTCTCGTTTTTTAACCTCTCGTGTTCTACCCACTTTCCCACCACTCTCCACCACTTTCCTCCATTCCACCCCTCCTCCGCACCACTCCCCAAATCCCCTCCTCGTGTTCCACCACTTTTCCACCACTCTCCACTCCACCACTTTCCAACCACTTCCTCCACCTCCTCCACCACTTTCCAAAACACTCTTCACAGCACTTTTCCACCCCCTCTCCACCACTCTCCACCACCTCCACCACTTCCCCCACCTCCCCTCTTCGTGTTCCACCACTTTCCACCACTCTTCCACCACTCCTCCCACCACCCTCCCCACTCCCCACAATCCCCTCTCGTGTTTCCAATCCCACCACTTTCCACCACCGACTCTCCTCCAAACCACGTTCCTTCACATCCATTCCCCATTCATTCCATTCCACCACTCTCCACCACTTCTTCCCAACCACCTCACCACTCTCCACCACTTCCCCCCCTCCCCTCCTCTTGTTCCACCAACCACAACCATCCTTTCCTCTGAAACATATTCCCTTACCGCCTGCAATTAATCATAAACATTAATAATACAGATAATACCGTAACATGTTACAGTTTTTTTTTTTTTTTTTATGTCCCCACCTCTCCCTCTCCCCACCACCCCACCACCACCCTACCACCACTCCCACCCACCAACCACTCCCACCTCTCCCACACTCCCACCACGCCCCTCTAATCCCCACCACTCTCCATTCTCCACCTTTCCCCACCTTCTCGCCACCCCCCCCCCCCACACCCAACACACCTCTCCCCCAATGTGTGTCCAACCCATTTCCACCCTCCAACCTCTGCAACCTCTTCCCTTCCCTGTGCCTTTCATTTCATTTAAACAGGTAGTCTTGGTACCATCAAATCCGTTCTGTCCAGTACCCTCCCCAAGATTTATGTGAGAGCCCACCCCCCCACCCCCCCACCGCCTCCCCACCCGACTCCCCACCCTCCCCCCCCACCCCTCCCCACCTCCCCATCATATGTTTCCACCCTCAACCTTTGCACCATCTTCCCTTCCCTGTGCCTTTCATTTCATTTCAAAAGGTGGTCTTGGGACTATCAAAACCGTTCTGAACACTACTCTCCTCAAGATTTATGACGAACCACCCCCCACCCCCCAACCCACCCCCCCCTCCCCACCTCCCCTCTCATATTCCCAACCCTCCACCCCCACCTCTTAAACCATCTTATACCTTCTCCCTTTGTCCTTTCATTTCAATTAACGGTGGCCTTGGACTATCAAAACCGTTCTGACACTACTCCTCCCCAAGATGTTATGATGAGCCCCGAACCCCCCCCCCCACCCCTCCCCCCTCCCCTCTCCTATTCCAACCCTCCACCTCCACCCTCTGAACCTCTTCCCCTTCCCTTTGCCCTTTCCTTTCATTTAACAGTGGTCTTGGGACTATCAAAACCGTTCTGACCACTACTCTCCCCAAGATTTATGATGAGCCCGAACCCGGGCTAGGAGCTCATCCAGTAGATAACCGAGACTATATTGTTGGAACCAATGTAAACATGGAGTTGCTGAACTCTGCTGGCTCCAGTATGCGCCAACGGCTGGAGGAGGAAGTGTTGACACCACTTGGACAGTGGTTGGAGGCGTACAAGAGCATCAAGGTGTGTACGCACTGTGACTGTACTGTAGCTTGTCTAGCCCTGTGGCTTTTACTGTGGTTGTCTAAGTACTGTGGCTGTACTGTGGCTGTACTGTGGCTGTCTAAGCACCCTTTTCTGCACCCTTTTCTGCACCCTTTTCTGCACCCTTTTCTGCACCCCCTTTTTCTGTCACCCTTTTTCTGTCAACCCTTTTTCTGCACCTTGCAGCACCTCCCTCTCACCAATGGACCCTTTTCTGAACCTCATATGCACCCCTCTCACAAAGTTTTGCTACCCTGCAGCTACCGCTCCTCACCCAGTATGACCTTCTTCTGCACACATGCGGCACCCGCCTCTCACCCTTTATGCACCCTTTTCTGCACCCCTGCAGCACCCCTCTCACCCACATGCACCCTTCCCTGCAACCCTGCAGCACCCCCCCTCTCACCCTCCTCTCACCCTGCAGCCCCCTCTCACTTCACCATTCCTTCCCTGCACCCCTGCAGCACCCCTCGCCCCCTTTTCTTCTGCACCCCCTGCAGCCCCCTCTCACCTCTCACAAACCCTCTGTAACAAATGCACCCTTTCTCGCACCCCTGGCATCAACCCCCTCTCACCCACATGCACATTTTCTGCACCCTTTCTTGCACCCCTGCAGCACCCCTCTCCCCTTTTCTGTACCCTTTCCTGCACCCATAGCAGCACCCTCACACTTTTCCTGTACCCCTCTCACCCTTCATCACACCCTTTTTCTGCACCCCTCTCACCCTTTTCATCACCCTTTTCTGCACCCATGCGGCCCCCCTCTCACCCTTTTCTGCACCCTTTCCTGCACCCCTGCAGCCCCCCTCTCATCCTTTTCTGCACCCTTTCCTGCACCCCTGCAGCCCCCCTCTGAACCCCTCTCAACCACTCCTTTTCTGGCACCCTTTCCGCACCCTGCGCCCCCCTCTCACTCACACCCTTTCCTGCACCCTCTGCGCCCCCCTTCTGAACCCTCTCATCCTCTCACTCACCACCCTTTTCTGCACCCTTTCCTGCACCCATGCGGGGCCCCTCTCACCCATCATGCATCCTTTTCTATACCCATTTCCGCTTGTGACGCTGCATAGGACTTGTTAGCCAAGGGATATGGGTAAGCCATATTTGAAATGCAGCCCAAGCCCATTTTTTGGCGGAGCCCCCTCATCAAGGAGGCGGGAGCCCCCATGTTTACCCATTTGTCCGTTTGTCCGACCGAAAATTGAAAATTAAAGCCTGACACGTCACCCAACGGTCGCGTAAATAACCTCGCT
>JACBWV010000907.1:0-53686 GCA_013435795.1 Chlamydomonas sp. ICE-L | reverse complement strand
CCGCACGGCCAAGAACGCAAAAAAGCACCGCAACACCGCCACCACCGCACTACCTCACCCCGCACAAGAGAACCACCCACCACACGACCGCACCCCCGGAGACCGCACAACTAGCACCGCCACCCCCGCAGGCCCGCACAAACGCACCAAATCACCTTATCCCATAAAAACCTCACCCAATCACCACCTCACTACATACCACCCACCATGTCACCTAGTCGTAGAGGTGTATGCAATGAGGACAAGGTTTACGCTAGCAGGCCAGGAGGAGGTGAAAAAGTGTGCAGCAGTTACATCATCCCAAGCTCACAAACCATCACCCACACCACATCACTACATAACCACACACATCACTACATCACCACACCACCTCCACTACATAGCCACAACCACCTCACTACATCACCAAACCACCTCACACACACCACACCAATCACTACTCACCACACCACCTCACCCCATCACCACCTCACACTACCACCCACCAGGCCACCTAGTCGTAGAGAGGTAGATACATGCGGGCAAGTTTCAATGCTAGCCGCCACAAGGAGGTAGATAAGTTGTGAAGACAGTACCATCAATCACCCAGCTACGGAGCTAAACAAATGCCCTGGACCTGCCCAACGCCCAACATCTCTGCCCGTGTGAAGAAACATCGACTTCCGCAGGCGTCTGCAGGGGGGGGGAGGTGAACACAGCATGATGATGTGTTCTCTAGGAGCATGCACAAGCAGAGGTAAGATGGGAGTGGTGGTTTGTGTGAGTAAGCATGATTG
This sequence comes from Chlamydomonas sp. ICE-L, assembly GCA_013435795.1. NCBI lineage: Eukaryota > Viridiplantae > Chlorophyta > Chlorophyceae > Chlamydomonadales > Chlamydomonadaceae > Chlamydomonas > Chlamydomonas sp. ICE-L. The sequence goes on along the minus strand of JACBWV010000907.1, from coordinate 52,910 downwards.
TGCAGGGTGGTGCGGGGGGGGGGGGGGGGGGGGGGGGGGGGGAGGGACACAGGCATGATGAAGGTGCTCACCTAGGAAGCCTGCAGCAAGCAGAGGTAAGCTGGAGGTGTGTTTTGTGTGAATAGCGACCTCTGTGAAGGGTGGTTGAGGTGTGGCAGAGGGGGGGGGGAATGTGGTACACATACATTGATGGGTGCGATATAGGAGGTGCGCAGAGAGGTATAATCTGGGAGTTGGTTTGTGTGAAATAGCATGAATTAATGTGCAGGGGTGAGTTGTGCAGGGGGGGGATGGGGTTGTACACATACCATGCTGGGTGCTATCTCGGGAAGCTGCCAGACAAGAGAGGAATCTGGGGAGGGATGTTGTTTGGTGTTGATGTGAGAGTAGCTAACTCGTGCAGGGGGTGTGCAGGGGGGGGAGTGAACACACAGGCATGATGAGGTGCTCTCTAGGGGCTGAGCAATCAGTGGTATGCTGGGAGTGGTTGGGTGATTCATGGCATGACTGCACAGTCATATGCAGGGGGGGGGGGGGGGGGGGGGGGGGTAGACACACAGGCATGATGAGGTGCTCTCCAGGAGGGCTGATGCAATTTGGTATGCTGGAGAGGGTGTGTGTGATCAAGCATGACTTGCACAGTATAGGAGGGGGGGGGGGGGGGGGGGGGGGGGGGTAGAACACACAGGCATGATGAGGTGCTCTCTAGGTGGCTGATGCAATCAGTTGACTGGGATATGTTTTGTTTTGTGAATAGCATGACTTGCACAGGCAGCAGGGGGGGGGGGGGGGGGGTGGGGTGGGGGGGGTAGACACAACAGGCGATGGAGGTGCTCTTAGGATGGCTGAACTGCAATTAGGTGTAATCTGGATATGTTGTTTTGTGATAGCATGACTGGAACAGGCACATGCCCGGGGGGGGGGGGGGGGGTGGGGGGGGGGGGGTAGACACACAGGGCATGATGAGGTGCTCTCTAGGAGGCTGAAGCAATTAGGGGTAATCTGGGATATGTTGTTTTGTGTGAATAGCATGACTTGCACAGGCACATGCAGGGGGGGGGGGGGGGGGGGGGGGGGGGGGGGGGGGGGTAGACCACACAGTCATGATGAAGATGCCTCTCAAGGAGGTGAAGCATCAGTGGTATGCTGGGAGGTGGTTGTGTGATCAATAGCATGACTTGCACAGTCATATGCAGGGGGGGGGGGGGGGGGGGGGTGAGTAGAGGGGGGGTAGACACACAGACACCGATGAAGTGCTCTTTAGGAGGCTGAAAGCAATTAGGGGTAATCGGGGATATTGTTGTTTTGTGTTGAATAGCATGGACTTGCACAGGCCGTAGGCAGGGGGGGGGGGGGGGAGGTGACACATGGCAAGATGAGATCTCTATAGGAGCTGAAGCCACTCAGTGGTTATGCTGGGGAGGTGGTTGTGTGATCAATAGCATGATGGCACCCCCGTCATATGCAGGGGGGGGGGGGGGGGGGGTGGTAGAACACAGACACGGATGAGGTGCTCTTTAGGAGGCTGAAGCAATTAGGGGTAATCTGGGATATGTTGGTTTGTGTGAATAGCATGACTGCCACAGGCGTGGCAGGGGGGGGTGGGGGGGGGGTAGACACACAGGGCTGATGAGGTGCTCTCTAGGAGGCTGAAGCAATCAGTGGTTGGTATGCTGGGAGTTGGTGTGTGATCAATAGCATGACGTGCACCGTCATATGCAGGGAGGGGGGGGGGGGGGGGTTAGACACAACCGGCATGATGGGTGCTCTATAGGAGGCTGAAGCATAAGGGGTAAATCTGGGATATGTTGTTTGTGGTGAATAGCATGTCTTGCACAGGCACATGCCGGGGGGGGGGGGGGGGGGGGGGGGGGGGGGTGGGGGGGGGGGGGGGGGGGGTAGGAACACAGGCATGATGAGGTGCTCTCTAGGAGGCTGAAGCAATCAGTGGTATGCTGGGAGGTGGTTGTGTGATCAATAGCATGGACGTGCACAGTTCATATGCCGGGAGGGGGGGGGGGGGGGGGTAGACACACAGGAATGATGAGGGCTCTAAGGAGGCTGAAGCAATAAGGGGTAATCTGGGATATGTTGTTTGTGTGAATAGAATGTCCTTGCACGGCAAATGCAGGGGGGGGGGGGGGGGGGGGGGGGGTGGGGGCGTAGACCCCAGGCATGATGAGGTGCTCTCTAGGAGGGCTGAAGCAACAGTGGTAGCTGGGGAGGTGGTTGTGTGATCATTAGCATGACTTGCCAAAAAGTTTTTTCAATATGCAGGAGGGGGGGGGGGGGGGGGGGGGTTAGACACACGGCATGATTGAGGTGCTCTAGAGGAGGCTGTGAAGCAATAGGGTAATATGGGAGATGTTGTTTTGTGTAATAGCATGTCTTGCACAGGCAACATGCAGGGGGGGGGGGGGCGGGGGGGGTAGACACACAGGCATGATGAGGTGCTCTCTCGGAGGCGGAACCAATTAGGGGTAATCGGGATATGTTGTTTTGTGTGAATAGCAGACTTGGCAAAGGCATATTGCAGGGGAGGGGGGGGGGGGGGGGGGGGGGGGCACCACACAGGCATAGTGAGGTGCTCTCTAGGAGGCTCAAAAGCAGAGGAGAGGTAAGCTGCGAGTTGGTTATGTGAGTAGCATGGACTTGGGCAGAGGTACTCGTCACCTACCACACACTACATCACCACCCACCAGGAACCCACATCAACCACATCGCCTCACAATGTACCACACCACCTCACCCCCGTCCACTCACCCCCGCAATACCTCACTTCCTCACCTGCACCCCCTCACCCCTCAACACCTCACCCACCACACCACCCATCACACCACTACCACACCCCATGCATAGAAAAACATATAAAAATAAAAACATCCACATTGCACGGTGCAAGGCTGTTAGAGATCTATCTGCCCCATACCACCTCTCACTCGACCCTTGGCACCACCATCACCACCACCACCATCACCACAACAAACCTCCATCACCACACACCATCACACCACCAAAACAAGACAACACCAAAAAACAACAACAACAAAAAAAAACAAAAAAGCAAACACCACAAACAGAACCCAAAAAACAACCAGAACCACAAAAAAAGAAAAAAAAACAACCAGAAACACAACAAACATTAACAAAAAAAACCAATCACCAAAAAAAACAAATCAAAAACAACAACCAAGAAAAACAAAAAAAATAACCAACACAACCAACACCAACAAAAAAAACAGAACCACCACAAACATAACACAAACAAAACCCCACCAAAACACCACAAAAAACCATAACACCAAAAACAAATAAAACCCAACCAACCATAAACACCACAACCATCACCACCACACCCATAACCATCAACCACCACACACACAAACACAACCACCATCACCATCCACCACCATCACCACAACCACCACCATCACCACCATCACACCACCACATTCACCACCACCACCACCACCACCACCACCACCACCATCACCACCATCACCACAACTACCACCATTACCACCACTACCACACTACGCATAGAACAAATATAAAATAATTCACGCAGGGCCAGAGATGTTGCTAGATCTACTTCCCCCCAGGTACACCATCAAGCTAATCCTTGCTTTGGGCCGCGGACTGCCTGGCATCAACGCCGTGGTCATGAGTGGGTGGATATAGTGCTGCCCCCAGAGTGCCCTCTTTATGAGCTTGTGTTACACACACACAAAAAAACACGCAGGTGCAAGCATGTACTATATCTGCCAGGTACACCATTGATCTCTTATTCGCCCCGGGCACAGGACTTGTCTTGGCATCAACGCTGCGGTCACTGAGTGGGTGGATATAGTGCTGCCCCCAGAGTGCCCTCTTTATGAGCTTGTGTTACACACACACACAAAACACGCAGGTGCAAGCATGTACTATATCTGCCAGGTACACCAATGATCTCTTATTTGCCCCCGGGCACAGACTTGTCTTGGCATCAACGCTGCGGTCACTGAGTGGGTGGATATAGTGCTGCCCCCAGAGTGCCCTCTTTATGAGGCTGTTTTATGCAAAAAAAACTAAAACATAAAAAAATGTCCACACGCAGGTGCAAGCATGTACCAGGTTCTGCCAGGTACACCATCGAGCTTCAAGTCGCCCCGGGCACAAACTTCTCTGGCGTCAAGGCATTGGTCACCGAGTGGGTAAAGAGCAAACAGCCCCCAGAGTGCCCTATCGAGGAGGAGCTTGTTTTTGCAGAGGGCTCTATTGTAAGCGCTATTTACAACCCTACCGAAGATGAAGTGCCTCTCTCGTGCACTGAGTGGACACTACAGGCCATAGCTGGCCTGTCAACTGAGACCCAAACAGATGTGAGTGAGATTGTGCATGCGATTTACAACCCCACAGATGATGAAGTGCCACTCTCATGCACTGAGTGGACACTACAGGCCATAGCTGGCCTGTCAACTGAGACCCAAACAGATGTGAGTGAGATTGTGCATGCAATTAAGAACCCCACAGATGATGAAGTGCCTCTCGCGTGCACTGAGTGGACACTACAGGCCATAGCTGGCCTGTCAAATGAGACCCAAACAGATGTGAGTGTGTGGCTGGGTGGGAAGGTTGTTGTTGTTGTTGTTGTTGTTGTTGGCGGAGCCCCCTCTTCAAGGGGGCAGGATCCCACAGGGTTACCTATTTGTCCATCTGACCAACCGACCGTCTGACTGACTGACTGTCTGACCGAGATGAAGCCTGACACGTCAGCCAACGGTCTTGTAACTAACTTGTTTCCGTTGCCACCTGTTGCTCCGTCGCGATCACTCTCCGCCAACTTGTAGCGAAGCATGCAACGCTGCATATAACTTGTTGTTGTTGTTGTTGTTGTTGTTGTTGTTGTTGTTGTTGTTGTTGTGGTGGTGGTGGTGGTGTGAGCTGCATGTAACCTGACGGATAAAGATATGCATGTAGCTTACCGTGAGGGACACGCACTACACAAAAAGGTAATGATAACGCCTGGTGGGGCGTGGTGTTAAGGGAGCCCGTCGTACGCGGGTGGGGAGCTGTCTCCTACCTCAACTGGACAAGCTACCATCGCGGTTGACGACGACCTGCAACGCCAAGAGCGACCGAAGGGGGAGTCGAACCCCCGACTCTTCATTCGTTAGCAATCTGGTCTACCACTAGACCATTGTAATCGCTAAAGAGGCTACGCACTACACAACTAACTGGACACGGCCAGGGCAACTTCTCAGTCCCCCTGTGATGTTGTCCTCGTGGTGTTTTTGGAAAACTATACCAGGCCAAAGGCCCGGGAGATTGTTTTTGCCTGGGAGAATAGGCTATCTGGGGTAACTGTGTATGGGGCTGTCGCCAGGGGTACTACATTTTGTCATATGCGTCAGTGCTTAAAGCGCACAAACGTCAAATTGGTCAGCGCTTTGTACTGAAAAAAGGCAAGAACTGCGCGCTGCGCTCCCAGGGGGGTTTGAAAAACTGCGCCAAACACGCAGTGGGGCTCAAAATGCGTGTGCGAAAGCGCTTTGTAGTACCCTGCAAACGTGTATGGGGCTGTTGCTAGCCGTCACTTGCCTTTTCGTCGTTTTCTGAACTTTTCCCACATAATTGCACTGTTTTGGATAATACACAACTCAAGGGCGAGAGGGCTAGGGGGGGTGAGAGGGGGGGGGTGTTGGGATTGTAGGTAGGACTTGGAGGTCAGCCACGAGAGCAGTGTGCCAGTCAACTGATGCATCAGGGACAAGAGGGGTAGAGTGGTGAGAGGGGTTGGGGGTTGGGGTTGGGGTTGGGGTTGGGGGGGAGGGGTTAGGAGTGGTGAGAGGGGCGAGAGGTGCTAGGGGGGTGAGAGGGGGGGGTGGTGTTGGGATTGTAGGTAGGACTTGGAGGTCAGCCATGAGGGCAGTGTGCCAGTCAACTGATGCATCAGGGGCAAGAGGGGTAATAGGGGTGAAAGGGGCGAGAGGGGCTAGGGGGGTGAGAGGGGGGGGGGGGGGTTGGGATTGTAGGTAGGACTTGGAGGTCAGCCACGAGGGCAGTGTGCCAGTCAACTGAAGCATCAGGGGCAAGAGGGGTAATAGTGGTGAGAGGGGTTGGGGGTTGGGGTTGGGGTTGGGGGGGGTTTGGGGGGGAGGGGTAGGAGTGGTGAGAGGGGCGAGAGGTGCTAGGGGGGTGAGAGGAGTGGGATGGGTTGGAGGGGTTAGATGAGTGGGTGTTGGGATTGTAGGTTAGACTGTGTGGTCAGCGATGAGGGCATCAACTAGTGTATCAGGGGTAAGAGGGTTTGAGAGGGGTGAGAGGGGGTGGGAGGGGTGAGAGAGTTGGGAGGGGTTAATATCGACATTTACATAACAAATCCTTCCCATTTCTGGTCAGTGCATCAGGGGTAACAGGATTGAGAGGGTTGAGAGGGGTGGGAGGGGTGGGAGGGGTTAGTATCGACATTTACAGGACAAATCCTTCCCATTTCTGGTAAGTGCATCGGGGGTGAGAGGGTTGAGAGGGGTGGGAGGGGTGAGAGGGGTGGGAGGGGTTAGTATTGACATCTACAAAACATTCCCATTTCTGGTTAGTGCATCAATATTTCCACCTACTGCTTGCTGCTTAGATTCTGTTCATGGCTGGTTTAATCTCAACATTTTCCAGAAGCTAATTTTTGTTGTTGTTTTCTGTCACGTGTCTTTCACGAGGCAGGTCTCCATCATTTTTCTTTAATGAGGATTTCGTTGTCTGCAATATTTTTTAAAGAGGATTTTGCTGTCTGCAAATTTCTTTAATGGGGATTTGTTGTCTGCAATTTTCTTTAACGAGTATTTTGTTGTCCGCAATTTTATTTTAAGAGGATTTTGTTGTCTGCAAATTTCTTTTAAGAGGATTTTGTTGTCTGCAACCGGTTGAATGCCGTCTACACAGGTTCTTGTTTTTTTCAGAACCTTTTCCACGAGCAAGAGAATCTAGATTGTTGTTTACTTCCACTAGTTTTCCACGAGAAGAACAGGCAGGTCTCCATGTTGTTGCCTGCCAACGGTATCATATCCTCAACACTGGTTACATGGGGGTGGCTACTTCACTCTCTACCTTTTCCACTAGCAAGGGAATCTAGACGGTTGTTCAGGGAGCTGCCAAGAAGCTATTGCTGAAAGCCGATAAGAAAAGCAGTGGCCACTACCATGTTTTTTCAGGAAGCTGCCTAGATGGTACTGCTGGTAGGTGAATAGAAAAGCAGTGGCATCAACCAGGGTTGTTCAGGGAGCTGCCTAGAAGCTGCTGCTGGTAGAAGAAAAGGAAAGCAGTGGCCACTACCAGGGTTGTTCAGGGAGCTGCCTAGATGCTACTGCTGGTAGCGGGGAAGAAACGCAGTGGCGACTACCATGTTTTTTCAGGAAGCTACCTAGAAGCTGCTGCTGGTAGGCAAACAGAAAAGCAGTGGCAACAACCAGGTGTTTTCAGGAAGCTGCCTAGGAGCTGCTGCTGGTAGGCAAACATAAAAGCAGTGGCATCAACCAGGGTTGTTCAGGGAGCTGCCTAGAAGCTGCTGCTGGTAGAAGAAAAGGAAAGCAGTGGCCACTACCAGGGTTGTTCAGGGAGCTGCCTAGATGCTACTGCAGGTAGCAGGGAAGAAACGCAGTGGCCACTACCACGTTTTTTCAGGAAGCTGCCTAGAAGCTGCTGCAGGTAGCCAAACAGAAAAGCAGTGGCAACAACCAGGTGTTTTAAGGAAGCTGCCTAGAAGCTGCTGCTGGTAGGCAAACAGAAAAGCAGTGGCAACAACCAGGGTTGTTCAGGGAGCTGCCTAGAAGCTGCAGCTGGTAGAAGAAAAGGAAAGAAGTGGCCGCTACCAGGGTTGTTAAGGGAGCTGCCTAGAAGCTGCTGCTGGTAGCAGACAGAAAAGCAGTGGCAACAACCAGGGTTGTTCAGGGAGCTGCCTAGAAGCTGCTGCTGGTAGAAGAAAAGGAAAGCAGTGGCCACTACCAGGGTTGTTCAGGGAGCTGCCTAGATGCTACTGCTGGTAGCGGGGAAGAAACGCAGTGGCGACTACCATGTTTTTTCAGGAAGCTGCCTAGAAGCTGCTGCAGGAAGCCAAACAGAAAAGCAGTGGCAACAACCAGGTGTTTTCAGGAAGCTGCCTAGGAGCTGCTGCTGGTAGGCAAACAGAAAAGCAGTGGCAACAACCAGGGTTGTTCAGGGAGCTGCCTAGAAGCTGCTGCTGGTAGAAGAAAAGGAAAGCAGTGGCCACTACCAGGATTGTTCAGGGAGCTGCCTAGATGCTACTGCAGGTAGCAGGGAAGAAACCTTAGAAAATGACTACAAAGCCCCCCCCCCCCCCCCCTCCCCCCCAAAAAACAGATGTGCGTAAAAACCTGGGAAGACACGCTAGTCCCAGTTAACACCTAAAAACAAAATTGTCAAAATGTGTGTGAAAACACGCACATCCTAGATCCGATGTTAAGGTATAGTTATAAAAAAACGCACTCGCCCCTCTGAATTGTGCATGTTTTTGGACTTGGCCAAGCAAACACGTAAGTTCTCAACTACCCTGCTCCGCCCCCCTCACAACCCAGTGCGCCCCCATGGGGGGTGCTGGACCACAAACGAAACCCCGATACTGGGATGGTCGGGAGGAGGTTAAGTCCCATCCTCTCCAAATCCAATCCAAACTGTATTACCCTCCCCCCATCCACCTAAATCCCTTTCAACCTTTTCCAGGTATTTCTAACTTTTTGCTGAGTGAATCGTTTCACTTTGGAAATCGACAGATCGAAGCGTATATGTGAGGCGAACCATTGGCACTGTCGTCATGTATTATGTATAAAGGGGTCGCTACTATGTGCGTGGGATGTTGCTAGAAGAGGGGTACTGCTCGAGGGGCGCACAATAATCTCAGAAGCCAAGGTTGCCATCCAAATTTTCCGTCTCTAAAGATACTGGTATGCGAAATGCTCGGACAGTGAACTATCCCCCCCCCCCCCCCCCCCCCCCCCCCCCCCCCCCCCCCCCCCCCCCCCCCCCCTTTTAATACATATTTCAAATTTTTGACCCCACTAGGGATTTTTTGACCCTCCCGAGAATGGTTAGTTTTCCGAAGTGATGTTTTGATCGTTCGCAAGATTTATTTTTTGTCACGTTTAAATTTTCCTTTTTTTGTTGCAGAAGATGGCCAGCAGCCAAATCGCTAGCTGAAGCAGCGAAGATATGTAACAAATTTCATGTTCAAGTATTCCCTTAGTGGCTAGCAGGCTAGCCCAGGAGTTACCGCAGGATTTGGAGCAAACATGCAAACTGACAGGCATGGCTTTTCTTTTATAGCTACCAGCAGCAGCTCCCCAATGATCATATTTAGCGTAGCACAGTATAGGGCGAAGTGCAAAGTGTGGAGCCCTGGGGGGTTTGGGGGCAGCGCGTCGTTTTGTTGAGAAAGCTGAGACTGCAGACTTGTAGGGCTGCACTCGTGTTTAGAGACTTAAAGATACAAGCTAGCTCGGTAGCTTCAACTATGAAGGAGATGGCAGCAGAACAATTAGTACTGCGACTGAAGTGCAAGCAGCGACAGGTGGCTTCGCTCCTGTCAGACAAGCGGTACAGAGTCCGGTAGGGACTCAGACCAGGGCGCACTTAGCTACTCTGGGTACGACGCATAAGTCGTACTACAACACATCGCACCTAGTTGCTAAATTGTTCAATTTGCAACGGGTAGCACAAAAAATGTTCCTTGTGGACTGGGTTGCTTGATGTGGGGATGCAGATAAATCCCGGGTAGCTTCCTAGAAGCTACTTCCCCGACCTTGACAAGTCGTTAAATTGTCAGTGAAGAGATCTGGACTCGTCTGTCATCGGTCTGGGTTCAAACCCTGTTTCACTCCTAGGGTTCCGTGCTCATCGATCGCACGGGGAAATATTGAGTTATGCAGACAGTTAAATGCATATAGGTGTGGCAATGTCGTCCTTGGCATAAAGTGCGCCTACTCTTTTGTAGGAGTGGCAACGCCATTCGAACTGAACCATCGGTGCCGTTGGTTTGTGTAGGGAGACCCACCTCCTGGGGTGAAATACCTTTCCCAAGATATGAAACACACAAAATATGTCACATTTTTTTTTCTGGAAGCTGCTGCTCGTAGCTGATAAAAAGCGTTGCTGAGACTCCTGATAGGCTAGTAGGGCGATGAAGAGCAGCATTTCAGCCTAGGAGCAGCCAGATAGCCACGAAGGGAGTAAACCAGAACCCACCACGTTCCGTATGCAGGTGCTCACGGTACTACACTTTGTAATGTTTGGATGCACTTTTGGCTCAACTGAAAACGGAAATCTGCGCTCTGCGCCTAGAGGGGTAATAAAAAATGCGGCAATCGCCGAATCGCGCCGTCGGGCTCCAAAACCTTGCGCACTAGCGCACGTCATGTAGTAGCTAACTGGCTTGGCCTGGCTGGATAGCCCCTACTGGAGTCAACTAGAACCCACCACAAGTTCAAAGGACATTTTGTGTATAGGAGCGTGGTGTACTTGTGTTTTGTTATTATAAAGTAGACCAGGGCACTACATTTTGTCATTTTGGTCAGCGCTTTGTAGTGCAAAAAGTGCAAAAACTATGCGCTGCGCCCACAGGGGGTTGAAAAAACTGTGCGAAACGCGCACTGGGGCTAAAAAAGGCAGCAGGTAAACGCGCTGCAGCGCACACTTTGTAGAACCCTGGTGTAGACTCCTCCTGAAGATAGTGATGAGCCCGGTGGTAAGCTCAAAAAGGCATGGGTGCAGGGTACTACAAAGTGCGCGCGGCAGCGCGATTACGCTAACGCTTTTTGAACCCCACTGCACGTTTCGCACAGTTTTTTCACCCCCCTGTGGGCGCAGCGTAGTTTCTACGGTAATCGGCAGCATAGTATCATCTTGCCAATTAACTCACTGTGGCCCTTCTCTGCAGCTAGCACAAGTGCCCGCCCATCTTGGCAGTCTGCACGGGCAGCATGATGTGGTGCACCCAGCAACATGCCAACTACCTCACTGTGGCCATTGCGTGCTGCATTCACAAGTGCCTCCCCATCTTGGCAGCCTGCATGGGCAGCATGACGTGGTGCATCCAGCAGCATCTGCACTACCGCACCATGCCCCCCCTCTGCTGCTAGCAGAAGCGCGCACCCATCGTGACAGTCAGCATGGGCAGCATGATGTGGGGCATCCAGCAACATGTGCACAACCTCAATGCGGCCATGCTGTGCTGATTGCAGAAGTGCCAATCCATCTTGGCAGTCTGCATGGGCAGCATGCTGTGGAGCACCCAGCAACATGTGCACAATCTCACTGTGGCCCTGCTGTGCTGCTAGCACAAGTGCCAATCCATCTTGGCAGTCAGCATGCGCAGCATGCTGTGGAGCACCCAGCAACATGTGCACAATCTCACTGTGGCCAAAATGTGCTGCTCTCACAAGTGCCAGTCCATCATGGCAGTCTGCATGTGCAGCATGAAGTGGGGAATCCAGCAGCATCCGCACTACCTCATGTATATGGACCATTGCACAAATGTACTGATGTACAGATGTACAATGGTGCAACCACTCACTGGTGCTCACTGACATGTGCCTCGATGTACTGCAATGCATTAGTGTATTGCTCATGCTGTGAGCGAGCGGTACCCTCGCTGCACGGGGGGAATACATTGATGCACTAATCTGAGTATTATGATCTGACTTCACACTGATCTGATCTGGTCGCAAGACAGCTGTTTCATGTGCACTCACCACGCAATGATTACATTGACCTTCATTCCCATGCAGATCCCCAGAAAGTGAGCGATACCCTCGCTTCCTGGATTAAATCTGCATGTGACATAATTGTCTCTCAATTGATCTGCAGCCATCCTGGTCTGCACCTTTCCCTCCCAAAATTTCTACCTACCCAGCAGCTCCCTAGATGTATGCTAATGACCTGCAGTCCCCCAGCAGGCCCTACAAGCTCCTTAGCTTCTCACCAGCCCCAGCAACCTGGCATCAGACTACTGTCCCTGGATGACTCCCCAGCACCTGTGTTTTTTGCGTGTACCCCCTGGCCTGCTTGTCATTTTTTTTTTAAATAGAATGAACACTCTAGGAATTTAAGTCCCGTCCTGCCATGTCCTTTCCAGCGGTTTGACTACGTTTAATTTTCTCGCCACCTCTGGCGCCTCTAGTGACATGCTGTTTTCAATCTGATTTCCTAGCATGTACCTCCCATCTGAACGACAGTTATATGTACTGTCAAGCCTACCTTCCTATATCTTATAACTGATACTGGAAGTATCTCACCATATCCTTCCAGCTGGACTGATAGTCATGAGCTAGCGGGGGATGTCTACCTTAAGTTATTTCTCATAATGTCACCGTAATTTGTGGATTCATTAAGAGCCCCAAATTATGGGGGGAATAGTATGCTGACCTTATGTATTTCTCTTCGTTCTGATTCCTTAGTTGACAAGGCCTTTGGCTGCATCTTCCTGGTAGCTCCACAGCTGGAATCCAGTCTCATCTAGATTTTATCTTGTTGAATCTTGCAGCTTCCTGCAGCTCCTGGGAGTTCACCCCAGCGCCCCCCCCTGCAGTTTGATACCTTAGCATGACATCCTAGCTTGAGATCCTAGCATGACCAGACACTCTTCCTGGCAGCTATCAAGCCGGAATCCAGTCCATGTTAAATGTATCTTGCCTGAAATGCACCTTTATCCTTGACCAGGATTCCCCTCTTGCTCTGTACCTCAACATGTACATCTGAGCTCCCATCCTAGTGTGACTACCTTCCAAGCTTGGCCCCACGCTTCTTGGTAATCACATTATTAAGTAGTCAGAATATTTTACACTCTAGACTTCCCTTTTACTTTGAACCTCCTAAATTCCATGAATTCTTCTGAATGAAGAATACACGGAATTGGGGGGGATGTTATAGACCGGTTCTCCCGGTTCAGCTAGAGTGTCTTAGTGCGCCAGGCCTTCTGCCTGGAAGCTTCCATAGTAGTGCCTTCACCCGTTAGGGCTGGCACCTACCGGCGGCAGTACCCTGAGGTACTGTCGCCCTTTCCCTTCTTATACCTAGCTTGCCGCCTGGCATGCTATCACGAATGTAAACGTAGCACCTTCGCCAATCCCTGTAAGAGTCCTCACGAGATAATACTCCGGAAGCTAAAAACAAAACAAAACAAAACAAAACAAAACAAAACCAAACCAAACCAAACCAAACCAAACCAAACCAAACCAGCCCAGCCCAACCCAACCCAACCCAACCCAACCCAACCCAACCAACCCAACCCAACCCAACCCAACCCAACCAACCCAACCCAACCCAACCCAAACCCAACCCGATCCAACCCAACCCAACCCAACCCAACCCAACCCAACCCAACCCAACCCACCCAACCCAACCAACCCAACCCAAACCCAACCCAAACCCAACCCACAACCCACCCAACCACCCAACCCAACCCCCACCAACCCAACCCAACCCAACCCACCCAACCCAACCCAACCCAACCAACCCAACCCAACCCAACCCAACCCAACCAACCCAACCCAACCCAACCCAACCCAACCCAACCCAACCCAACCCAACCCAACCCAACCCAACCCAACCCAACCCAACCCAACCCAACCAACCAACCCCAACCCAACCCAACCCAACCCAACCCAACCCAACCCAACCCAACCCAATCCAACCCAACCCAACCCAACCCAACCCAACCCAACCCAACCCAACCCAACCCAACCCAACCCAACCAACCCAACCCAACCCAACCCAAACCCAACCAACCCAACCCAACCCAACCCAACCCAACCCAACCCAACCCAACCCAACCCAACCCAACCCAACCCAACCCAACCCCAACCCAACCCAACCCAACCCAACCCCAACCCAACCCAAACCCAACCCAACCCAACCCAACCAGTACCCCACCCCACCCACACCCACTCCACCCCACCCCACAGGTCCAAAGCCGTATTCTCATCAGTGTTTTATCGCTACTTAAAGTCTCCTAAAGTGATGTAAAGTCCTGCTCTATTCATCACTTTAGTGACCCTTTGTAATTCCTGCTGACCTTTCCTAAGCACCACTTAGTTATCTTGTACACCTCACGTTGTCTATAGCAATGGCCTGTAAACGTCTTTAAACTGGCCAATGTGATTGCTTCCTGTTCTCGGGAGTGTGAAAATGATTGTAATCCTGTAAAGGCACGGTAGTACCGGTACTGATTATTAACGTGCACTCCCCCCCATGTTTAATCAACCCGGAGAGGGTGAGCACCCTGCAAACTGCTAGGGATAGGCAATATCATGTCATATGATATCATGTCATCATACGATATCAAATATTCATATGATATCATATGATGCCACTATGCCAGCAGACTGACCAGGCTAAAGTGACCATTTATATACGATATCATATGATGAAATTTGCATGATATAATATGATATTATACTCGCCTTTGGTCAAAATCATATAAAATGCCGGTCCCTAAATACTGGTGGACCATGCAATCGTCAAAACAACCCACCAGGGTAATTCAAAGCGCGCGCTTTTGCGATTTTGAGCGCTAACTTTTTGACCCCCTCTGCGCTTTAAGCGCAGTTTTTTTGCAACCCCCTGTGTCACTGTGTGCGCAGCAAGCAATTTTTGCGCTTTTGCACTACAAAGCGCAGTTTTTTTTGTTTTCAAGTGCGCTGAAGCGCTGGCCAATTTGGCCATTTGAAGTACCCTGCAACCCACAACTAACCAAGCCACTTCATTACCCGCCGTCAAACGTGTTTTTCATTTATGATGGTATAGTATATCGATGTGCAATCCAAAGGTGGAAGGTGATGCGTGAGAAGTTGGCAACAGGGTAGTCCAAGACGCACGTCCTTGCGTCCCAGGGCGCAACATGGGGAGGGCCGTTGCGTCCCAGGACGCAACATTGGCAGGGTCGGTTGCGTCCCGGACGCAGCCTCATAGATTGGTTGCATCCGGGACGCAGGTTATGGAAGTCGGTTGCGTCTCACTTCATTACCCTGCGTTCTCATGCGTCCCAATGTGGAAGGTGGTGCGTGAGAAGTTGCTTGGCAAGCTGCCATTGGTTATCAGTGATTGTAAGAAAATGTTGTATCCAGGGTACTTCAGGATGCCCCCCGGCTGTGCTGCCTGAGACGCAACCAATTGTAAAGTCTGCGTCCTGCACTTCTGCTATGCAGCGGACCCTTCCCTCTGGTCAACGTACCCTCCCCACGTTGCGTCCTGCGACGCAAAAAACTCTTTGGAGTTGCATCTCCCTTCAATGGAGGACGCAGCGTCCTAAACAACCCTGATTGTATCGATTATGTTTTTATAATTATGCTTTGATTTGGGTTTACAATGTATTTATGTTACTGCCAAATGGCGACTAGCCTTCAAGGCTGGAGCCATGTAAGTTGTAACCAATTTCAAGCTCAAGTGGTATGTTGCAGGGTTTGTATCTTTTTTATGCATACCGGTATAACTATGCATGTTACAAACTTACAGCCCAGGGGTAGTTCAAATAGGCTATTGGGACTTTCCCAACCGTGACAGGAAGGGCTGACAAGAAAAGGCTTTGATGATCTGCAACCCAAACAATCGCCCCCAAAACTCCAACCGTGTTTTCTTTTCTTCTTTGTGCATGATGCTCCCTAATCCCCCTTGACTCCGTCAACCCGAGTGCACATTTGGAGTCCAGTAGGTCACCAGGAAAAATGTAATCATCACCAACTCGGGAGACCCACCTCCTGGGATGAAATAACTTTCACAACTTACGGAAAGAACTTTCTGGAAATCTGTTCCTGTCAGCTTTCAGATACCCTGCTTTAAGTTTGGCTGGGTAGAAAGCCAGGGGAGCTGCCTAGAAGCTGCTGCTCATAGCCGAAAAGAAGCTATAGCGCAGCTGAACTAAGTACCGTAGGTGTCTAAAGTGTTGGCGGTAACTCCCCCAAAAGCCTGAAATGATTTTTGGCATGCGGATTTTCGAATCTGGGGCGCTCTATAAACAAGTTGCAAATTTGGCGATATCCTTTTAAATGGTTTTATTTGCCATTCAAACCAGATTCAAAAGGAGTCACTGAGCAGCCCAGAGTTGGCTGCAAAACGTATAACAATCCAATGCAGAGTGTGGTGTAGCGGCGTTTATATCACCCAGGTTTATTCTTCCCGAAAACACAGCCTCAAGGCCGATAGACCGTACGATTCAAACCATATTCAAGTGTGACTCAAAAGATAACACTGAGCAGCCCAGAGTTGGCTGAAAAGTAATGTAACAATCCAACCCAGAGTGATGTAGTAGCGTTTATACCACCCACGTTTACTCTGAATGCAAAATGCATGGCAGCTTCTTGCCAACATTTGGAGCTGCCTAGAGCCTGCTACATACAGCAAAAAAAAGAAATAGTAGCCTGCAAATGGTGAGTCCAAGGTCGATAGACCGAGCAATTAAACCTACTCATCAATAGTACCAGGGTACTACTTCTTGCCATTAGTCAGCGCTTAAAGCGCACAAACGTCAAATTGGTCAGCGCTTTTTGTGCAAAAAGCGCAAAAACTGTGCGCTGCGCCCAGAGGGGGTTGAAAAATCAGAATATCATGGGCTTGGACATATACGATAGATCTACCTACGGTGACTATAGCTAGCTCCGGCTTACGCTATGGTGTCCTTAACTTCACGTCCTGTGAGTAACTGTATTACACGGATGTAACAATTTCAATGTCAATATATCTACCTGGATATATTAGTAGGATACAGCGATGCTCTCTTCCTCGAATCCTCAAATTCAGCGTTGTCTAATTTTCTATTTCTAAGGCTTCTTAGTCTAAGTTACTTACTACATTCTATGAAAACATAAGCTAAAGTAAGCTGACTTATACAATTTTAGCTACTAAATAAATCACTATCAAACCCGATATTTAAGTAGGATATACGTGCATAGATTGGCGCGTCTGTCTCCGCTGCATACATCTCTGTCCACTCTTAGAAGTGCTTAATAGCTGATAACAGTGCAACACGATGTCCATTTTATACTTTCTCATCACACTACATTCAAGCATGGTCCATGTAACCATGTTTAAATGGCTACCCTTTGACTAGCATTTTAAGCTTTGAGGGTTGTACTGCATTGTATTGCAGTGGCCCTCGCAAAAATGTTGGCGGACGGCCCTAGTTCCGGCACTCCCTGTTGTGGCTTGATCACCATAACCAACCTAAATTGGCGGAACCCATCCGTCAAAATTTCTGTCAACACTTCAGACGTGTAGGGTCCTAACTAACTAAGGACTAACTAAGTACCAACTAAGAACTGCAAGCACTCACGTGATCCGCGAAAGACTGGTTCAAATTCAAATTCAAAGCGATCTGTGAAAGACTGGTTCAAATTCAAATTCAAAGTGATCTGTGAAAGGCGGGTTCAAGAAGCTCATCTAAAAGGTACTTTGATCATTACCAAGTCGCTAAGCAATTGCCAAGTCGCTAAGCAAGTTTCATACATATGCATGCAAATCACTCTACGTGCATGCAAATCATACTATGTGCATGCAAATCACTCTTTGTGTAGAAGCTTGCAAATCACTCTATGTGCAGAAGCTTTTGGGCAGCTCCATGCATGCATGCAAGTCACTCTACGTGCATGCAAATCACTATATGTGCATGCAAATCACTCTCCGTGCATGCACATCACTCTCCATGCGTGCAAATCACTCTACGTGCAAGTACATCACTCTCCATGCATGCAAATCACTCTTTGTGCATGCAAATCACTCTACGTGCATGCAAATCACTTTCCATGCATGCAAATCACTCTCCATGCATGCACATCACTCTCCATGCATGCACATCACTTAACGTGCAAGTACATCACTCTACGTGCATGCAAATCACAATATGTGTAGAAGCTTTTGGGGAGCTCCATGCATGCATGCATGCATGCATGCATGCATGCATGCAAATCACTTTGCATGCATTCAAATCACTCTACGTGCATGCAAATCACTATATGTGCATGCAAATCACTCTCCATGCATGCACATCACTCTCCATGCATGCAAATCACTCTACGTGCAAGTACATCACTCTCCATGCATGCAAATCACTGTACGTGCATGCAAGTCACTCTACGTGCATGCGAATCACTCTCCATGCATGCAAATCACTCTCCATGCATGCACATCACTCTCCATGCATGCACATCACTCTACGTGCAAGTACATCACTCTACGTGCATGCAAATCACTGTAAGTGTAGAAACTTGCAGATCACTTTATGTGCATGCAAATCACTCTATGTGCAGAAGATTCTAGGCAGTTCCAATAGCTTAGCTGAATATACTCAAGTGGCTTGGAAGCTGGCTTAGGAAGTTGCCTAGAAGCTGCTGCACACAGTCCATAATGAATCCCATGGATTAGGTAGTTGCCTAGAAGCTGCTGCACACTGTCCATAATGAATTCAATGACTCGGGTAGTTGCCTAGAAGCTGGTACACACAGTCCATAATGAATCTAATGGCTTAGGTAGTTGCCTAGAAGCTG
This sequence comes from Chlamydomonas sp. ICE-L, assembly GCA_013435795.1. NCBI lineage: Eukaryota > Viridiplantae > Chlorophyta > Chlorophyceae > Chlamydomonadales > Chlamydomonadaceae > Chlamydomonas > Chlamydomonas sp. ICE-L. Next base: position 34,392 of record JACBWV010000907.1, on the reverse strand, counting down.
GTACACACAGTCCATAATGAATCCAATGCTGGGAATCTCAAACTAAAAGTCATGCAAGCAGTTAGGACAATGATCGGAACTTAACTGCCTGTGTAGCAGCTTCTAAGCAGCCCCCGAAACGTGACTAAAACCAAAGCCAACTCAGTATGTTGCCAATGTGATGGCATTGCAGCTTCTAGGCAGCTCCCATAACCTGAATGGAACCAAAGCCAACTCAGTATGTTGCCAATGTGATGGCATTGCAGCTTCTAGGCAGCTCCCGAAACGTGAGTGAAACCAAAGCCAACTCAGTTTGCTGCCAATGTGATGACATTGCAGCTTCTAGGCAGCTCCCGTAACCTGACTGGAACCAAAGCCAACTCAGTTTGCTGCCAATGTGATTGCATTGCAGCTTCTAGGCAGCTCCCGTAACCTGACTGGAACCAAAGCCAACTCAGTTTGCTGCTAATGTGATTACATTATAGCTTCTAGGCAGCTCCCGTAACCTGACTGAAACCGAAGTCAGGTCAGTATGCTGCCACTGTGTAGTTTTTTTGTTTGCGTGCGACGAATCGCAAACTGAGCGGCTGGGGGAGACTCACTGCCCTCCGAACCCCCTTGGGGCACAAAGGGCGGAGTGGGAGGGTTGAGGGGACATTTATAACTAGTTTAGCCAGATCCATGCCATGCGGAATGGGATTGTGCGCTGCCCGTGTGATATAAATATAGCGTACTGGTGATGGACAAGCCACGTGGAGCGCATCAGTCCACATTACACATGAAAGTGGAACGTGAGTGTGCACTGCCTGTGTGATATAAATATAGCGTACTGGTGATGGACAAGCCACGTGGAGCGCATGAGTCCACATTACACATGAAAGTGGAACGTGAGTGTGCACTGCCTGTGTGATATGAATATAGCGTACTGGTGATGGACAAGCCACGTGGAGCGCACGAGTCCACATTACACATGAAAGTGGAGGGTGAGTGTGAACTGCCCGTGTGGATGGTATCAACAGTGCAAGTGGTTCTTCACAAGCATTGTGGAGTGCATCAGTCCACTATCCAATGACAACTAACTAGTGCATACAAGTTATGGAAAAGCCTCGTGGAGCCCATCAGTCCACATCCCACATGGCAGTGGAATGTGAGTGTGCACTGACGGTGTGGTATTAATAGTGCGACGTTATGGACAAGCCTCGTGGAGCGCATCAGTTCATATTCGAATGAAATGGTAGTGTGCACTGCCCGTGTGATGTTAGTAGTGCTAAGTCCTTCTTAAATAGCCTCGTGGATCGCATCACTCCACATGCGCGTGGGATGGTAGTGTGCACCCCCTGTGTGATATTAATAGCACCAAGTCGTGCTTAACTAGCATTGCGGAGCGGATCACTCCAGATGTGAATGGGATGAAAGTGTGCACTGCCCGTGTGGTATTAACAGTGCATTGTGGTGCTTTATAAGCCTCGTGGACGAAGCGCATCAGTCCACATGTGAGTGGGATGGTAGTGTGCACTGCCCGTGTGATATTAATAGCACTAAGTCGTGCATAACTAGCATTGCAGGGCGGATCACTCCAGGTGTGAATGGGATGAAAGTGTGCTCTGCCCGTGTGGTATTAACAGTGCATTGTGGACGGAGCGCATCAGTCCACATGTGAGTGGGATGGTAGTGTGCACTGCCCGTGTGATATTAATAGTGCTAAGTCGTCCTTAACAAGCCTCGTGCAGCGCATCAGGCCACATACCACACAAGAGCTCTGGAAGAAAGCTCAGTGACTGAGTGTGATACCACACAGGCTGAGTGTGCACAGCCTGTGTGGTATTGATAGTGCAAAGTAGTTCTTAACTAGCATTGCAGGGCGGATCAGTCCACATGCAAGTGGGATGTGAGTGTGCACTGCCCGTGTGGTATCGATAGTGCAAAGTGGTTCTTGACTAGCATTGCAGGGCGAATCAGTCCACATGCTAGTGGGATGTGAGTGTGCACTGCCCGTGTGGTATCGATAGTGCAAAGTGGTTCTTGACTAGCATTGCAGGGCGAATCAGTCCACATGTGAATGGGATGTGAGTGTGCACTGCCCGCGTGGTATCAATAGTGCCAAATGGTTCTTAACTAGCATTGCAGGGCGGATCAGTCCACATGTGAATGGGATGTGAGTGTGCACTGCCCGTGTGGTATCGATAGTGCAAAGTGGTTCTTAACTAGCATCGCAGGGCGGATCAGTCCACATGCAAGTGGGATGTGAGTGTGCACTGCCCGTGTGGTATCGATAGTGCACAATGGTTCTTAACTAGCATTGCAGGGCGGATCAGTCCACATGTGAATGGGATGAAAGTGTGCTTTGCACGTATGGTATCTACAGTGTATTGTGGTGCTTTACAAGTCTCGTGGACGGAGCGCATCAGTCCACATGTGAGTGGGATGGTAGTGTGCACTCCCTGTGGTATTAATAGTGCATCGTGGTCCTTAATAAGCATTGCGGAGCGCATCAGTCCACATTACACATGACAGTGGAATGTGAGTGTGCACTGCCCGTGTGGTAAGGCTAAGTGGTGCTAAGCAAGCATTGCGGAGCGCATCAGTCCACATTACACATGACAGTGGAATGTGAGTGTGCACTGCCCGTGTGGTAAGGCTAAGTGGTGCTAAGCAAGCATTGCGGAGCGCATCAGTCCACATTACACATGATAGTGGAATGTGAGTGTGCACTGCCCGTGTGGTAAGGCTAAGTGGTGCTAAGCAAGCTTCCTGGAGCGCAGTAGCCCACATGACAGCAGAATGTGAGTGCGCACTGCCTGTGTGGTATTAATAGTGCAGCGGGGTTCTTAACTAACTAGCATTGCAAAGCGGATCAGTCCACATGTGATTGGGATGGTAGCGTGTACTGCCCGTGTGATATTAATAGAGCTAAGTCCTTCTTTACTAGCCTCGTGGAGCGCACCAGTCCACATGCGCATTGGATGGTATTGTGCACTGCCTGTGTGGTATTAATAGTGTAACGTGGTTCTCAACAAGCATTGCGGAGCGGATCAGTCCACTTTCAAGTGGGATGGAAGTGTGCACTGCCCGTGTGATATTAATAGTGCTAAGTTCTTCTTAACTAGCCTCGTGGAGCGCATCAGTCCACATGTGCATGGGATGGTATTGTGCACTGCCTGTGTGGTATTAATAGTGCAACGTGGTTATCAACAAGCATTGCGGAGCGCATGAGTCCACTATCCAAAGACACCTGGATGTAACTCAGGGCGACTCACTGCCCTCTGAACCCCACGGAGAACAAAGGGCAGAGCTAGGGCAATCGGGCGGCCATTTGTAAGTAGTTTAGCCAGCGCATGGCTTGCGGGATGTGAGTGTGCACTGCCCGTGAGATGGAACTGTAGCACATATAGTGGTTCTAAACAAGCCCTGTGGACGCAACAGTCAGCATTTTTCACGTGAGCTGGGGAATGTGAGTGTGTACTGCCTGTGTGATAGGACTACAGCATATGTAGTGGTTCTTGACAAGCCCTGTGGATGAGCATCAGTAGGCATTCTTCATGAGAGCTCATGAATGTGAGAGTGCATTACCACACGTAGAATTCATAAATAATTAAAGAAGGTTATGCAGGTGCCCTTCAGCAGTTATCCTAGAGTGATAAGTTCTGAAGACGATTTTTGTGTGGCAAAAACGAGAGCACTGGAGCGTGAGTGTGCATTGCCACTGGTAGAAGTCTCAACTGATTATAGAAGGTTAAGCAGGTGCTTTTTTTGGGTTCCTGCCATGACTAACAAAGGTACTGCCCCTGCTGGCACTAAGATGAGTCTCTGCCATGACTAATGAAGGCAGTGAGCCTGCTGCCACTCTGGCAAGTGTATGCCATGACTAATAAGGTGGTGAGCCTGTCGCCACTCTGGCAAGTTTCTGCCATGACTAATGAAGGTAGTTAGCCTGCTACCACTCTGGCAATTTTAAGTCATGGCTAAAGAAGGTAGTGGGCCTGCCGCCACTCTGATGAGTTTCTGCCATGACTAATGAAGGTAGTGGGCCTGCCGCCACTCTGGCAAGTTTCAGCCACGACTATTTGAGGTATTGCCCCTGCCGCCACTCTGGCAAGTTTCAGCCACGACTATTTGAGGTAGTGAGCCTGCCGCCACTCTGGCAAGTTCCTGCCATGACTAATGAAGGTACTGCCCCTGCCGCCATTTTGATTAGTTTCTGCCATGACTAATGAAGGTACTGCCCCTGCCGCCATTTTGATTAGTTCCTGCCATGACTAAATGAGGTATTACCCCTTGCAGGCGCTCTAGTGATTGTTTAGATCATGCCCTGCTGCTACAGATGAGTTGACAGATGAGTTTTGCCATCAGTGTAGCAGGAAATGTCATACATGGCATCGACGGATGAGGTATACATCGATCTCTGGGAGTGAGTGGACTGAGACATGGAAGTAGCCCAGTTACGGCTGGAAAACATCGAGGATCCTCGGGCTTCAGTCAACCCTAGATCATTGGTGGTGGGGCTAAGCTTATAGGTGGTTTGGCTAAGCCCAAAGCTCTCATATAATGATGGGTCTAATTCATTGGGGTGCCTCGGAGGAAGGGTGGGGCAAGTTGCTGTAGCTTTAAGGGGGTTGACGTTGTCAGCTTCAGGCACCCCAAGTCCAAAGCTCTCATATAATGATGGGTCTAATTCATTGGGGTGCCTCGGAGGAAGGGTGGGGCAAGTTGCTGTAGCTTCAAGGGGGTTGACGTTGTCAGCTTCAGGCACCCCAAGGCCAAAGCTCTCATAGAATGAAATTGTTTTTTTGCAGGGATACCTTGGAGGCTGCCCTGGAGGATGGTTGGGGCAAGTAGCTGGTCCTTCAGGGGGGCCGGCGTTGTCAGCTGCAGCCGCGCTGCCCAGGAAGAGGCCCTCGTCGATGAAGGCTGTAAGCGCTTCAGGGGGGTCGGCGTTGCCAGCTTTTGCCTCGCTGTCCAGGACGAGGCCATCGTCAAGAAAAGTCTCGAGCGATGGAGAGGAGCGTTGGGCACACCAAGGAGATGATTGAGCGACGGGATCAGCGGCCTCAGGGAAGAAGGCAGCGTTGTCGTCGTCCGTGGGAGAAGCAAGGGCAAGCGCATCAGAATAGGCTGGATGCAATTGTTTGGCGCCAGTCTGTTTGGTGGGATCATAGACGGGAACAGTCTTGCTAAGAATCACTTGGAACTCGAAGGCCCTGGGCTCGGCATCCGGATGGGGGTTCATTTCACGGTTAGGCAGTTTGAGAGGAGTCAACACTGAACTGCACTGTAGCGCACAGGTCTCGACGACATCTTCGACAGCATTTGATGCCGGGCAACTCCCTGATTGGGAGTATCACACGTTCCAGTCCGAACTGCTTGAGTCGCCTTGCCGCAGCGCCGGGCTAGCTCCTAAGACAACGATATCTTCTGCTGGAGATATGGTATAGTACTCTCATACTAAGCTTGCTTTACACTCTTGACGCGAATGACTCTCAGAACGGCGGAGAAAGCTCTGCAGATTTCCAGGATCAGGGTGGTGGTGGTGGTGGTGGTGGTGGTTGGAGGGGGGGGGTGGGGGGGGGGGGGGGGGGGGGGGGGGGGGGGGAGGGGAGCGATCGGGAATAAAATAGCGGGAATGATAGAAAGGGAATAAAAGGACGGGAATAATAATAGACGCCAGGAAAACGGACAACGGACTCACGAACAGGCGCTTCATTGATTGTATTGCAGTCTTCTGTTCATGACCTGTCAACCCCTGCTGACGTCGATTGTCTGGGTGCCAGTGCGATGGCCTGTCTGGGCTGTACCTTGACGCAGGCGCAGGGTGTGTGCCTCGATGTGCCACGAATGCTGTATTGCCCCTACCGCCCATAGCGGTTCTAATTTGTGCTGCCCCCGAAGACGCCAACGCAGCTGCTGTGTAGATGTGTAGATGTTTTCTAACCGCGAACGCGACAAAAAAATCGACTACGCTGATCGTCACTCGAGCCCTTCTCGCCTGGGAATATAGCTGCATGTGTGATCGGGACTCTGGCGGCAGGAGCCGAGGAAGCCCGGGCACGGGAGCCAGTTGCAGAGGCAGGGGCAGAGTGTCGGAGCACCATTGTTCCGTAGTCTGTCGTACGCTGACTCGCCTTCCCGCGCGCTTCACTTGGACCTCTGATCTGAGTTATGCTGACGTATATTCCAGGTCATGCTGACCTGTCCTATAGTAAGAGTATAAAGCACTCTCCTCTCCTGATACGATACCTTTCACAGACACAATGTAAGCTGGTCTGCTCGGTCTCCTGCCTCGTCTCCTCGTCTCCAGTACGCCCATCCAACATGCTATGATGCCCTCTAACACAGAGGCGGGCGTCGGGCAGAGGCAGGGCATAGGTGCTGGCTGGCTCCAGCGAGACCCATAGCAGATCCAGCAGGAAGAAATGCTTACGAAGCTGTGCGCCTGAGACGCGGCACAACAAACACCGTATACACGTGATGGTGTGAAGGGCATTCCTGTTGGTCTTAGGTCGTTTTTGACGGTTTTAACCAGAGGTTTTATGATAACACCGCTGTTCAGCTGCCCCGGGCCGCGGGCCTCGGGACACCGCGAAGCCACCAAAGTTCCTCACCACTTTTTTAGTTAATCCCTAAGTACATGAATCGAGATATATTAATACCCCTCCTCATTTAGTTCTACAATGTATCTTGACTCGAGTATTCGAGGTTGGGCAAGTCCCTTCAGCCTAATAATAGTCTACCACTGGACGGGGGGGTGGGGGGGGGGGATGCTTCCTATTATGCATGTTCTTTGGTTATGAAAGGTATTTCTATAGTATTGTGTGAATGGCATTTCTAGGCTATTCTTTGGCTATAAAAGGAATTTCACCCCAGGAGGTGGGTCCTCCGGCCGGGGTAACTCAGGAGGACCCTAGCCCTCGCTACCCGGGACGCACCCAATCGCATAGGCTGCGTCCTGCGTCGCACCCAATTCCATTGCATCGTTGAGTTTGTTGAAATCAGGCAGAAGGTGCAGGGTTCGAATCCCTACGGGTGCGCCTTAGTGTTCGCGGTTGCTGCCCTGTCAACTGCCATGGTAGCACTGTCCAGGTAAAGTAGCAGCCCGTTCTCTACCGCTGTATGACAGGGCTCCCTTAATAATCCCACACCCCACTAGGCGTTATCATTACGCATTATTCCGTACCATGCGTCCGGAGACGCAATCAAATTCTTAGCCTGCGTCTCAAAAACCAGTTTTTGTTTTCAAATCTGAAAGTGGGTTTTCTAGCTGTAAGGTTCGAGGCCTTCTCCTGTAACAGCGTTCTATAGCTTTTAAGATCCATAAGGGGAAGAAAACAAACTTAGTGTTTCATTTTAATAGCGATAATTTCGCCAAAAGGGGGTCAAAACTATCGACCGATAGCGGGGGAAATTCCTGTCATAAACCCACCACTATCCCCCCACAAGTAATGATAACGCCTGGTGGGGCGTGGTGGAAAGGGAACCCGTCGTACACTGGCAGAGAACGGTATACCACCTCGACTGGACAAGCTACCATCGCGGTTGACAGCGACCTGCAACGCCAAGAGTGCCCGTAGGGGGAATCGCCCCCCCGACCCTTCTTCGTTTAAGCAATTTGGTGTACCACTAGACCAATGTATATCACTGAAACGGGCTATCCCCTTACATGTAACTGCTGCTCGCTGCATCTATCTCATTGCGTCCATATGCGTAACATATACCGGTATACATGTATATGTATGCGCGCACGGTGGGTCGGTCGGATGCTCAGACGGACCACGGCAGGGGGGACAACGGGGTGAATCCGGGGGGGGGGGGGGGGGGGGGGGGGGGGGTAGCTAGGGCCAGATCCAGTTCCGCGTTTTGGCATGTCTCTAGACAGGTTAATAACCAACTGGAACTGGGATTTTTTTCGGCAGATCGTCAGTTGAAAACCTCGTGGTGGAGACTCACAAAAAACATCCCAGTTCCGGTTGGTTATTTAAGTCCCAAAATGGGCCTCAACATGGCTAACAAATCCGAAAAAAACAAAAACAAGTTACTCTTTTCACACTTTTTTCCGAGCCAAAATTTTATTCTTGACTTCAAACACATATTACCAAAATGTTTAATTCTGGCAAGAAATTTGAAAGGTTCGTATTTGGAATAGAGACTAGAAAAGGCAAATGTGGTGTATTGGGGCCCAAAACAGCCCTTAATGTGCACGTATATCATGTTTGAGGAGTCTTATTCAAGTTGGAAACACAAACCAAGTTGTAAGTCACTAGTTTGCACCCTCCCAGCATATTTTTCCCAGATGGATTTGGTGTAGAAGTTGAGAAGGTCACCCATTTGTCCTACACAAGTACCATTCCCAGCCCTTAGGGTGTGTTTCCAGTGGGGCAGGGATTGCCCTAGCTCGAGCTGTATAGGTCTGGGGCCCGGGGCCCGGCCCCTGCCCCTGATTATGCCCCCGGGGGAGGCCTCCAGGGGCCCCGGGGGAGGCCTCCCCCCAGGGCCCGGCCCCTGTCCTTTGTTCTCCGTGGGGTTCAGAGGGCAGTGAGTCGCCCTGAGTCACATCCAGGTGTCTTTGGATAGTGGACTCATGCGCTCCGCAATGCTTGTTGAGAACCACGTTGCACTATTAATACCACACAGGCAGTGCACAATACCATCCCATGCACGTGTGGACTGATGCGCTCCACGAGGCTAGTTAAGAAGAACTTAGCACTATTAATATCACACGGGCAGTGCACACTTCCATCCCACTTGAAAGTGGACTGATCCGCTCCGCAATGCTTGTTGAGAACCACGTTACACTATTAATACCACACAGGCAGTGCACAATACCATCCCATGCGCATGTGGACTGGTGCGCTCCACGAGGCTAGTAAAGAAGGACTTAGCTCTATTAATATCACACGGGCAGTGCACACTTCCATCCCACTTGAATGTGGACTGATGCGCTCCGCAATGCTTGCTAAGAACCCCGTTGCACTATTAATACCACACAGGCAGTGCACACTACCATCCCACGCGCATGTGGACTGGTGCGCTCCACGAGGCTAGTAAAGAAGGACTCAGCACTATTAATATCACACGGGCAGTACACGCTACCATCCCAATCACATGTGGACTGATCCGCTTTGCAATGCTAGTTAGTTAAGAACCCCGCTGCACTATTAATACCACACAGGCAGTGCGCACTCACATTCTGCTGTCATGTGGGCTACTGCGCTCCAGGAAGCTTGCTTAGCACCACTTAGCCTTACCACACGGGCAGTGCACACTCACATTCCACTGTCATGTGTAATGTGGTCTGATGCGCTCCGCAATGCTTGCTTAGCACCACTTAGCCTTACCACACGGGCAGTGCACACTCACATTCCACTGTCATGTGTAATGCGGACTGATGCGCTCCGCAATGCTTGCTTAGCACCACTTAGCCTTACCACACGGGCAGTGCACACTCACATTCCACTGTCATGTGTAATGTGGACTGATGCGCTCCGCAATGCTTGCTTAGCACCACTGAGCCTTACCACACGGGCAGTGCACACTCACATTCCACTGTCATGTGTAATGTGGACTGATGCGCTCCGCAATGCTTATTAAGAACCACGATGCACTATTAATACCACAGGGAGTGCACACTACCATCCCACTCACATGTGGACTGATGCGCTCCGTCCACGAGACTTGTAAAGCACCACAATACACTGTAGATACCATACGTGCAAAGCACACTTTCATCCCATTCACATGTGGACTGATCCGCCCTGCAATGCTAGTTAAGAACCATTGTGCACTATCGATACCACACGGGCAGTGCACACTCACATCCCACTTGCATGTGGACTGATCCGCCCTGCGATGCTAGTTAAGAACCACTTTGCACTATCGATACCACACGGGCAGTGCACACTCACATCCCATTCACATGTGGACTGATCCGCCCTGCAATGCTAGTTAAGAACCATTTGGCACTATTGATACCACGCGGGCAGTGCACACTCACATCCCATTCACATGTGGACTGATTCGCCCTGCAATGCTAGTCAAGAACCACTTTGCACTATCGATACCACACGGGCAGTGCACACTCACATCCCACTAGCATGTGGACTGATTCGCCCTGCAATGCTAGTCAAGAACCACTTTGCACTATCGATACCACACGGGCAGTGCACACTCACATCCCACTTGCATGTGGACTGATCCGCCCTGCAATGCTAGTTAAGAACTACTTTGCACTATCAATACCACACAGGCTGTGCACACTCAGCCTGTGTGGTATCACACTCAGTCACTGAGCTTTCTTCCAGAGCTCTTGTGTGGTATGTGGCCTGATGCGCTGCACGAGGCTTGTTAAGGACGACTTAGCACTATTAATATCACACGGGCAGTGCACACTACCATCCCACTCACATGTGGACTGATGCGCTCCGTCCACAATGCACTGTTAATACCACACGGGCAGAGCACACTTTCATCCCATTCACACCTGGAGTGATCCGCCCTGCAATGCTAGTTATGCACGACTTAGTGCTATTAATATCACACGGGCAGTGCACACTACCATCCCACTCACATGTGGACTGATGCGCTTCGTCCACGAGGCTTATAAAGCACCACAATGCACTGTTAATACCACACGGGCAGTGCACACTTTCATCCCATTCACATCTGGAGTGATCCGCTCCGCAATGCTAGTTAAGCACGACTTGGTGCTATTAATATCACACAGGGGGTGCACACTACCATCCCACGCGCATGTGGAGTGATGCGATCCACGAGGCTATTTAAGAAGGACTTAGCACTACTAACATCACACGGGCAGTGCACACTACCATTTCATTCGAATATGAACTGATGCGCTCCACGAGGCTTGTCCATAACGTCGCACTATTAATACCACACCGTCAGTGCACACTCACATTCCACTGCCATGTGGGATGTGGACTGATGGGCTCCACGAGGCTTTTCCATAACTTGTATGCACTAGTTAGTTGTCATTGGATAGTGGACTGATGCACTCCACAATGCTTGTGAAGAACCACTTGCACTGTTGATACCATCCACACGGGCAGTTCACACTCACCCTCCACTTTCATGTGTAATGTGGACTCATGCGCTCCACGTGGCTTGTCCATCACCAGTACGCTATATTTATATCACACAGGCAGTGCACACTCACGTTCCACCTTCATGTGTAATGTGGACTCATGCGCTCCACGTGGCTTGTCCATCACCAGTACGCTATATTTATATCACACAGGCAGTGCACACTCACGTTCCACTTTCATGTGTAATGTGGACTGATGCGCTCCACGTGGCTTGTCCATCACCAGTACGCTATATTTATATCACACGGGCAGCGCACAATCCCATTCCGCATGGCATGGATCTGGCTAAACTAGTTATAAATGTCCCCCCAACCCTCCCACTCCGCCCTTTGTGCCCCAAGGGGTTCGGAGGGCAGTGAGTCTCCCCCAGCCGCTCAGTTTGCGATTCGTCGCACACAAACAAAAAAACTACACAGTGGCAGCATACTGACCTGACTTAGGTTTCAGTCAGGTTACGGGAGCTGCCTAGAAGCAATAGTGTAATCACATTGGCAGCAAACTGAGTTGGCTTTGGTTCCAGTCAGGTTACGGGAGCTGCCTAGAAGCTGCAATGCAATCACATTGGCAGCAAACTGAGTTGGCTTTGGTTCCAGTCAGGTTACGGGAGCTGCCTAGAAGCTGCAATGTCATCACATTGGCAGCAAACTGAGTTGGCTTTGGTTTCACTCACGTTTCGGGAGCTGCCTAGAAGCTGCAATGCCATCACATTGGCAACATACTGAGTTGGCTTTGGTTCCATTCAGGTTATGGGAGCTGCCTAGAAGCTGCAATGCCATCACATTGGCAACATACTGAGTTGGCTTTGGTTTTAGTCACGTTTCGGAGGCTGCTTAGAAGCTGCTACACAGGCAGTTAAGTTCCGATCATTGTCCTAACTGCTTGCATAACTTTTAGTTTGAGATTCCCAGCATTGGATTCATTATGGACTGTGTGTACCAGCTTCTAGGCAACTACCTAAGCCATTGGATTCATTATGGACTGTGTGTACCAGCTTCTAGGCAACTACCCGAGTCATTGAATTCATTATGGACAGTGTGCAGCAGCTTCTAGGCAACTACCTAATCCATGGGATTCATTATGGACTGTGTGCAGCAGCTTCTAGGCAACTTCCTAAGCCAGCTTCCAAGCCACTTGAGTATATTCAGCTAAGCTATTGGAACTGCCTAGAATCTTCTGCACATAGAGTGATTTGCATGCACATAAAGTGATCTGCAAGTTTCTACACTTACAGTGATTTGCATGCACGTAGAGTGATGTACTTGCACATAGAGTGATGTGCATGCATGAAGAGTGATGTGCATGCATGGAGAGTGATTTGCATGCATGGAGAGTGATTCGCATGCACGTAGAGTGACTTGCATGCACGTACAGTGATTTGCATGCATGGAGAGTGATGTACTTGCACGTAGAGTGATTTGCATGCATGGAGAGTGATGTGCATGCATGGAGAGTGATTTGCATGCACATATAGTGATTTGCATGCACGTAGAGTGATTTGAATGCATGCAAAGTGATTTGCATGCATGCATGCATGCATGGAGCTCCCCAAAAGCTTCTACACATATAGTGATTTGCATGCACGTAGAGTGATGTACTTGCACGTAGAGTGATGTGCATGCATGGAGAGTGATGTGCATGCATGGAGAGTGATTTGCATGCATGGAGAGTGATTTGCATGCACGTAGAGTGATTTGCATGCACAAAGAGTGATTTGCATGCATGGAGAGTGATGTACTTGCACGTAGAGTGATTTGCATGCATGGAGAGTGATGTGCATGCACGGAGAGTGATTTGCATGCACATATAGTGATTTGCATGCACGTAGAGTGGCTTGCATGCATGCATGGAGCTGCCCAAAAGCTTCTGCACATAGAGTGATTTGCAAGCTTCTACACAAAGAGTGATTTGCATGCACATAGTATGATTTGCATGCACGTAGAGTGATTTGCATGCATATGTATGAAACTTGCTTAGCGACTTGGTAATGATCAAAGTACCTTTTAGGTGAGCTTCTTGAACCCGCCTTTCACAGATCACTTTGAATTTGAATTTGAACCAGTCTTTCACAGATCGCTTTGAATTTGAATTTGAACCAGTCTTTCGCGGATCACGTGAGTGCTTGCAGTTCTTAGTTGGTACTTAGTTAGTCCTTAGTTAGTTAGGACCCTACACGTCTGAAGTGTTGACAGAAATTTTGACGGATGGGTTCCGCCAATTTAGGTTGGTTATGGTGATCAAGCCACAACAGGGAGTGCCGGAACTAGGGCCGTCCGCCAACATTTTTGCGAGGGCCACTGCAATACAATGCAGTACAACCCTCAAAGCTTAAAATGCTAGTCAAAGGGTAGCCATTTAAACATGGTTACATGGACCATGCTTGAATGTAGTGTGATGAGAAAGTATAAAATGGACATCGTGTTGCACTGTTATCAGCTATTAAGCACTTCTAAGAGTGGACAGAGATGTATGCAGCGGAGACAGACGCGCCAATCTATGCACGTATATCCTACTTAAATATCGGGTTTGATAGTGATTTATTTAGTAGCTAAAATTGTATAAGTCAGCTTACTTTAGCTTATGTTTTCATAGAATGTAGTAAGTAACTTAGACTAAGAAGCCTTAGAAATAGAAAATTAGACAACGCTGAATTTGAGGATTCGAGGAAGAGAGCATCGCTGTATCCTACTAATATGTCCAGGTAGATATATTGACATTGAAATTGTTACATCCGTGTAATACAGTTACTCACAGGACGTGAAGTTAAGGACACCATAGCGTAAGCCGGAGCTAGCTATAGTCACCGTAGGTAGATCTATCGTATATGTCCAAGCCCATGATATTCTGATTTTTCAACCCCCTCTGGGCGCAGCGCACAGTTTTTGCGCTTTTTGCACAAAAAGCGCTGACCAATTTGACGTTTGTGCGCTTTAAGCGCTGACTAATGGCAAGAAGTAGTACCCTGGTACTATTGATGAGCAGGTTTAATTGCTCGGTCTATCGACCTTGGACTCACCATTTGCAGGCTACTATTTCTTTTTTTTGCTGTATGTAGCAGGCTCTAGGCAGCTCCAAATGTTGGCAAGAAGCTGCCATGCATTTTGCATTCAGAGTAAACGTGGGTGGTATAAACGCTACTACATCACTCTGGGTTGGATTGTTACATTACTTTTCAGCCAACTCTGGGCTGCTCAGTGTTATCTTTTGAGTCACACTTGAATATGGTTTGAATCGTACGGTCTATCGGCCTTGAGGCTGTGTTTTCGGGAAGAATAAACCTGGGTGATATAAACGCCGCTACACCACACTCTGCATTGGATTGTTATACGTTTTGCAGCCAACTCTGGGCTGCTCAGTGACTCCTTTTGAATCTGGTTTGAATGGCAAATAAAACCATTTAAAAGGATATCGCCAATTTGCAACTTGTTTATAGAGCGCCCCAGATTCGAAAATCCGCATGCCAAAAATCATTTCAGGCTTTTGGGGGAGTTACCGCCAACACTTTAGACACCTACGGTACTTAGTTCAGCTGCGCTATAGCTTCTTTTCGGCTATGAGCAGCAGCTTCTAGGCAGCTCCCCTGGCTTTCTACCTAGCCAAACTTAAAGCAGGGTATCTGAAAGCTGACAGGAACAGATTTCCAGAAAGTTCTTTCCGTAAGTTGTGAAAGTTATTTCATCCCAGGAGGTGGGTCTCCCGAGTTGGTGATGATTACATTTTTCCTGGTGACCTACTGGACTCCAAATGTGCACTCGGGTTGACGGAGTCAAGGGGGATTAGGGAGCATCATGCACAAAGAAGAAAAGAAAACACGGTTGGAGTTTTGGGGGCGATTGTTTGGGTTGCAGATCATCAAAGCCTTTTCTTGTCAGCCCTTCCTGTCACGGTTGGGAAAGTCCCAATAGCCTATTTGAACTACCCCTGGGCTGTAAGTTTGTAACATGCATAGTTATACCGGTATGCATAAAAAAGATACAAACCCTGCAACATACCACTTGAGCTTGAAATTGGTTACAACTTACATGGCTCCAGCCTTGAAGGCTAGTCGCCATTTGGCAGTAACATAAATACATTGTAAACCCAAATCAAAGCATAATTATAAAAACATAATCGATACAATCAGGGTTGTTTAGGACGCTGCGTCCTCCATTTAAGGGAGATGCAACTCCAAAGAGTTTTTTGCGTCGCAGGACGCAACGTGGGGAGGGTACGTTGACCAGAGGGAAGGGTCCGCTGCATAGCAGAAGTGCAGGACGCAGACTTTACAATTGGTTGCGTCTCAGGCAGCACAGCCGGGGGGCATCCTGAAGTACCCTGGATACAACATTTTCTTACAATCACTGATAACCAATGGCAGCTTGCCAAGCAACTTCTCACGCACCACCTTCCACATTGGGACGCATGAGAACGCAGGGTAATGAAGTGAGACGCAACCAACTTCCAGAACCTGCGTCCCGGATGCAACCAATCTATGAGGCTGCGTCCGGGACGCAACCGACCCTGCCAATGTTGCGTCCTGGGACGCAACGGCCCTCCCCATGTTGCGCCCTGGGACGCAAGGACGTGCGTCTTGGACTACCCTGTTGCCAACTTCTCACGCATCACCTTCCACCTTTGGATTGCACATCGATATACTATACCATCATAAATGAAAAACACGTTTGACGGCGGGTAATGAAGTGGCTTGGTTAGTTGTGGGTTGCAGGGTACTTCAAATGGCCAAATTGGCCAGCGCTTCAGCGCACTTGAAAACAAAAAAACTGCGCTTTGTAGTGCAAAAGCGCAAAAATTGCTTGCTGCGCACACAGTGACACAGGGGGTTGCAAAAAACTGCGCTTTAAGCGCAGAGGGGGTCAAAAAGTTAGCGCTCAAAATCGCAAAAGCGCGCGCTTTGAATTACCCTGGTGGGTTGTTTTGACGATTGCATGGTCCACCAGTATTTAGGGACCGGCATTTTATATGATTTTGACCAAAGGCGAGTATAATATCATATTATATCATGCAAATTTCATCATATGATATCGTATATAAATGGTCACTTTAGCCTGGTCAGTCTGCTGGCATAGTGGCATCATATGATATCATATGAATATTTGATATCGTATGATGACATGATATCATATGACATGATATTGCCTATCCCTAGCAGTTTGCAGGGTGCTCACCCTCTCCGGGTTGATTAAACATGGGGGGGAGTGTGTTAATAATCAGTACCGGTACTACCGTGCCTTTACAGGATTACAATCATTTTCACACTCCCGAGAACAGGAAGCAATCACATTGGCCAGTTTAAAGACGTTTACAGGCCATTGCTATAGACAACGTGAGGTGTACAAGATAACTAAGTGGTGCTTAGGAAAGGTCAGCAGGAATTACAAAGGGTCACTAAAGTGATGAATAGAGCAGGACTTTACATCACTTTAGGAGACTTTAAGTAGCGATAAAACACTGATGAGAATACGGCTTTGGACCTGTGGGGTGGGGTGGAGTGGGTGTGGGTGGGGTGGGGTACTGGTTGGGTTGGGTTGGGTTGGGTTTGGGTTGGGTTTGGTTTGGTTTGGTTTGGTTTGGTTTGGTTTGGTTTGGTTTGGATCGGGTTGGGTTGATTGGGTTGGGTTGGGTTGGGTTGGGCTGGTTTGGTTTGGTTTGGTTTGGTTTGGTTTGGTTTGGTTTTGTTTTGTTTTGTTTTGTTTTTAGCTTCCGGAGTATTATCTCGTGAGGACTCTTACAGGGATTGGCGAAGGTGCTACGTTTACATTCGTGATAGCATGCCAGGCGGCAAGCTAGGTATAAGAAGGGAAAGGGCGACAGTACCTCAGGGTACTGCCGCCGGTAGGTGCCAGCCCTAACGGGTGAAGGCACTACTATGGAAGCTTCCAGGCAGAAGGCCTGGCGCACTAAGACACTCTAGCTGAACCGGGAGAACCGGTCTATAACATCCCCCCCAATTCCGTGTATTCTTCATTCAGAAGAATTCATGGAATTTAGGAGGTTCAAAGTAAAAGGGAAGTCTAGAGTGTAAAATATTCTGACTACTTAATAATGTGATTACCAAGAAGCGTGGGGCCAAGCTTGGAAGGTAGTCACACTAGGATGGGAGCTCAGATGTACATGTTGAGGTACAGAGCAAGAGGGGAATCCTGGTCAAGGATAAAGGTGCATTTCAGGCAAGATACATTTAACATGGACTGGATTCCGGCTTGATAGCTGCCAGGAAGAGTGTCTGGTCATGCTAGGATCTCAAGCTAGGATGTCATGCTAAGGTATCAAACTGCAGGGGGGGGCGCTGGGGTGAACTCCCAGGAGCTGCAGGAAGCTGCAAGATTCAACAAGATAAAATCTAGATGAGACTGGATTCCAGCTGTGGAGCTACCAGGAAGATGCAGCCAAAGGCCTTGTCAACTAAGTAATACGAAGAGAAATACATAAGGTCAGCATACTATTCCCCCCATAATTTGGGGCTCTTAATGAATCCACAAATTACGGTGACATTATGAGAAATAACTTAAGGTAGACATCCCCCGCTAGCTCATGACTATCAGTCCAGCTGGAAGGATATGGTGAGATACTTCCAGTATCAGTTATAAGATATAGGAAGGTAGGCTTGACAGTACATATAACTGTCGTTCAGATGGGAGGTACATGCTAGGAAATCAGATTGAAAACAGCATGTCACTAGAGGCGCCAGAGGTGGCGAGAAAATTAAACGTAGTCAAACCGCTGGAAAGGACATGGCAGGACGGGACTTAAATTCCTAGAGTGTTCATTCTTTAAAAAAAAAATGACAAGCAGGCCAGGGGGTACACGCAAAAAACACAGGTGCTGGGGAGTCATCCAGGGACAGTAGTCTGATGCCAGGTTGCTGGGGCTGGTGAGAAGCTAAGGAGCTTGTAGGGCCTGCTGGGGGACTGCAGGTCATTAGCATACATCTAGGGAGCTGCTGGGTAGGTAGAAATTTTGGGAGGGAAAGGTGCAGACCAGGATGGCTGCAGATCAATTGAGAGACAATTATGTCACATGCAGATTTAATCCTGGAAGCGAGGGTATCGCTCACTTTCTGGGGATCTGCATGGGAATGAAGGTCAATGTAATCATTGCGTGGTGAGTGCACATGAAACAGCTGTCTTGCGACCAGATCAGATCAGTGTGAAGTCAGATCATAATACTCAGATTAGTGCATCAATGTATTCCCCCCGTGCAGCGAGGGTACCGCTCGCTCACAGCATGAGCAATACACTAATGCATTGCAGTACATCGAGGCACGTGTCAGTGAGCACCAGTGAGTGGTTGCACCATTGTACATCTGTACATCAGTACATTTGTGCAATGGTCCATATACAAGCATCAGTACATGAGAATGCACCATGATCAGATCAGGTCAGAGCAGATCATATATACATTAGTCACCTCAGAGGTTAGTGCACAAATGCATATATGGTAATGATCAGTCATGATAACGTCAGATCAGGGCAACAATATACAGATCTGTGACTAGAGTGGTGCATCTCTTGGGGGAAGACAGGGCACGTCAGATCATTACTTTCTACAGATCATATAGATCAGATCCAATCAACGTTATGAGGATTAATCACTCAGATCAGTACAGATACTCAAATTACCGTATCCCCATTCAATATCCTTTCCCTTGTCTCTTGATTAAGTTAGCATTTACCCAATGCCCACAGGGAGGCGCAGAGCCTTGCGGTTCCTATTGTAGTAGGAAGGGTGGGGCAGGTACCGCGTGCTGGTAGGGGCAGATATGGAGCAGATGTGGGGAAAACCAGTGCTATGGTCCGGGAGTGGTAGTGCAAGTGAACATGCAATGATGGGTGCATTACTGCAGGTGACGTGAACACTAATTTGTTTCTTGTCATCTTCCGGGGGAAGTGGTGGGACAGGTGGTGAAGGGTGGTTGAGACTGAATCTGTTATCCCTACCATTTGTCATTGATGAGATCAGCACTCTAATGGCGTGAATAGCAGGATGGCAGGCTGTGGAGGTAATGGCTCTGTCATCTGGTGTTGCTAATGCTGATGTAATGGATGGGGTGGTTACGTGTTTGATGGGTGTGAGAATGTCTCCATCACGTGTACTGGATGTACTTGTGCTGTCACTTTCCTGTGTGGTGGAGGTGGTGGATGTGTGTGCGGGACAGGCAGATGCCTGTGGTGTGCCAGGTTCCATGGCAGTGTGTGGGGGAAGTTCCCCCCCATGCAAGTAATCAAATCCATCCACTGGCTGCGTGTGGAGAGGGGCAGGTAGTTCAGAGTTAACCATGGTGTTGTCATTTCCATGAGTATAGAAGCACATCTTACTACGCAAGGTTCCCAGTCTAGTCCGAATAGGATGAAGGACAGGTGGGGCAGGTAGTTCAGAGTTAACCATGGTGTTGTCATTTGCATGAATATAGAAGCACCTCTTACTACGCACGGTTACCAGTCCAGTCTGAGTGGGATGAAGGGCAGGTGTGGCTGTGGCCGTGTGTGGGATGGTGGCATATTTAAATGCAACGGTCGGGGCTGCAAGTGCTATGGCAGGTTCTATGGCAGTGTAGCCAGCAGGGGTGACACTAGGATCATCATCAATTCTGACTCTATCAAAGTAGGCATAGACAGCCTTATTGATCATGACATTATACCTCTCTCCGAACTGATCAGTATCATCATCAATCAAAGCAAGGAGGTCTGCTGATAGGACAGTTTCTAGGAAAATGATAGGATCAATTTGGAGGGATGCATGATCACTCCCGTCATCATCACTATCAATGTCCTCCCCATCTTTGAGAGCACAGTCTGTGAGAGGACAGGGAGCAGCATACTGTGATCTAAAAGACATTAGCAGGGAAGCTGGCATAGCGGTGCAAGCAAGAGCAATAGTCGGGACAGACAGATGAAGTGCGGGCATGGCAGGGCTGATCTTTCCAAAGCAAAGATTCGAGCAAGGGTGGGAGAACAGGGAGTTGACTACAAACCTAAATGCAATTGCGTTGGCAGAGCGGCATATTCTCGTATGTGGAAAATCCTCTCTGTCGGGGTACCTATCATCATCATCGGGAGACTGGGGCTCTTGGTCCAGGCGCCAATTCAGCATAGCGTCCTGGGTGATCGCCATGCTATAAGGCGCTCTAGCGATTTCCCGACAGATAATTGAGTACCACTCACCGAAATCTTTGCCAGGCTCATAGATGTTGAATTGAGCAGGCGTAATTTCGCTCAACCTCAACGTTCAGGATATGGCCACGACATCAAGAAGGTGAGGCTTCGCAGGAGTTGTTGGCTCTCTCAAAAATCATGAAGATCGATGGTCAAGAGGTCCCCCCATATGAAATGAGCTCGAGGCGGAAATGAGGAAGTTGAAGATCGTCGATAGAAGCGGAAAAAAGGGGTGGTGAGAGTACTGGAGGAATCGGAGATCTCCTACTGGAAGTAGGGGACGGGAAGGGAGGGGGAGGGGGAGGGGGCTTTGGGCAGGAGATTTGGCTTGCGGGGCCGGAGAGGTAAGGGGATGGCGGGATTAGGGAGAGGGGGATTGATGGGTTGACGCAGTTGGGTGGTTTGTGTTCCGGGGGCAACTTACTGGCGGTCTTTGGGTAGACTCAGTGAGGGGTTTGTTGCGGGGGGCAACGGACTGGCTGTCCAGCGGGGTCTTGGGTAGACTCAGAGAGGGGTTTGTTGCGGGGGCAACGTACTGGCGGTCCAGCGGGGTCTTGGGTAAACTCAGAGAGGGGTTTGTTGCGGGGGCAACGTACTGGCGGTCCAGCGGGGTCTTGGGAAGACTGTTGGGGGCTGGTGGTCCAGCGGGGGGGGGCCTAGCAATCAGAGAAGATTCTGCAACTGAGATCCTTTTCCTTCGGTTGTTGCGGCGGCAACTGTGGAAGGCACTGCATTCCGTGTCCGCTAGCGACTTTTTGTCAGTATCTCTCATCCATCGAGATGCCTCCCAAAAAGCATCCGAATTCGTCCTGGTTGTCTTTCACTCAGTTGCAACAAGAAATCCAGGAATGGTATGACATGCTCTACTAGATGCGGTGAGGCCGTAACATCCTTCGTTGGTGACGATCCTGTTAGGACGGCTCTCATTTCTGCGTATCAGCAGGAGCTTAATGGCTGGAATGATACCAGTTCGCGGGCTGAGACGATGAAGACGCGATCTTCCATATTAAACATATGGAGGACTGATGAAGCAGCCATCAAAGTCCAGAATAATCTGGATAAGCAGCTCGCTCTCGTGCAAGCTGAAGCGGAGACATCTGGTAAGCTGCATGATTCGCTTGAGAAGGCGAGGACAATCGCGAAGAGGATCCGCGAAGAAAAGTTGGAGATCAGGGGGATGGATACAAGTGAGGTCAAATTCAGCCAAGAGGATGATGATGCTCTTCATGCGAAAGCTTTCGCATCTGCACCCCCAGAGATGTCGAGCCTCGAGGATGACGACGAGTATGGTTATGAGTCAGCGCAGAAGAGGTGTGTGTGTTGGTGAAATAATTTATCTAGTACTGTCTTTACACTCCGCTGTCCGATCTGATGTCCGCCCTTCTCACTCTCTTGTATTGCAGGTGCCATCGCGGAGAAGGCACTCAAGAAATGGATGAAGCGGATGCGGGGTACATGAACGAGCTGGACAATGCTATGGATGCAGTCGGCTTAGATGGATAGATAGCGTAAAGAGATATCGTTACATCATGACTTTTGCTAGCCCTTGAGCTATTCGACCTACCCCACTAGCTTTGGATAGTATTTTTTCAACTTCTGGACTGAACTGCTGTAACGCGCTTCCTACGCCCCTTATTCCGTCCGCTACCCCTCCCTGTCCCAACAAGTCAGCAATGGAGGCTGCCGCATTGGACACTGGTCCCGCAAATTGTCCCACCTTCCGAGCTACACCTCCACCGAAATCAGCTACCTTCCTAACCACATTCCCGAAAGTGCCTACAGCCTTACCAACGCCAGATTTGAGAGTATTAAAGAATCCCATTAATATACTCTTTGATATTATTTGATGGAAAGTAAAAGCAATTTCTGGTCTATGGATTTCAAAATTGATAAAATAGAATTCATAGGATCAGTATCAGATTCATAATGTATTCTGAGAATGATGCTCCAGTCGTAGGGAAAAGGCCCTATAGAGTCTTAATGTTCATCTTTAATGCTCAAACTCAATTCTGACACATGTGAGGCGCTTGTATAGAAAGAAAAGTCGTCTGCTGTATTCTGATAAATGATATTGGCAAAACTTTCAACATTAACTGGTAGGCGGATCAATACATCACTCTCTTGCATATTGTTTTGACGAAAATTGTTGACAGCACTGTTAGTTACCTTGGGTAAATTGTGATGGATTGTCAGGAAACTTTCAAGATTTAAACGCAATGGAAAGGAGCTAACAATGGGAGCACCACCAGGTGTTTCGTGAGGCAGAAACCCAAACAAATAACTACTTTTATCTTTGAATTCGAATGAATAACCTGGCCCAGGAGGGTTGAATATACAAAGCCCGTTTGTTTCATTATGGGTTAGTGTCCATCCCGTAAGCAACACACCCAATTCTGTCAGCCAAGAATCAAGGGTATAGTTCCCAATTGGAATTCTGATTGATGTCTTGGTACCATTGTTGTTAACAATAAAGTCATTGTTACTTGCTCTAATCGAATAAAAACACCTGTTGATGATGACATCTGCAACTGTGACTTTCGTCCTCCCTCCATAGGGATTTTGCAGGACTCCTGCAGGCAATGATGTTGTGAAATTGTCAGGCGTTCCACTTGTTCGAAACGTGCTTGATATGTACAACAATTGTGTTTTCAAGACAGGTGGAGACATTTTATAATATGGGATATATTATACTGTAACATTTTGTATTGTAACCAAGCCATCTAAAACCTCAGTACCAGAAACAGGTTTAATTTTATTCAGCAAGTCTTTCCTGATAGCTTTCTTGTCCCTATACAACAATGGTTTATTGATATGTACAGAAATAGCTACATCTACCAAGTATTCAGGTAGACCAGGAGACATGTCTAAAATTGCAGCTCTGAAGTTTTTGTATTCATTCGTTTGCTTGTATTCTTGTGTCAAAGAGGCCATTCTTTAACAATCAGTTAGAAAAATAAAATGTCTTATTGCAGGTTCAGAACAATATCAAAGTTTTTCTTGAACCTATTTAGTTTGTCTCCTGTGAAATCTATAACAAGAGAGTCATGCTCATCCTGTGTTGCATGTATATACAGCCTCTCAAACTTCTTCAAGGTGAGAGTAGAGCTGACTTCATCATGAAGATCTACCAATATTTTGGTTGATGCAAACTTGAATAAAACGAACAATGAAGTATTGGTTCTGATGCTCTTGGGTATAGCTTTCAAATTCTGTGAGCAAATCATGATGTTTATACCCAAATGCCTGTTCTTCAAAACCAAGTTTGTCAATACTGATTTACCCACACTTTTGAATGCACTACTACCCACCAGATCATCCAATACAAAATAATTTATTGCACCGTTTGGGTATCTACAAGTAGGCTTTTGGTATGCAGTTCTCTCAAGAAAATCTATCTCATCAAATGTCAATGCATCTATTTTTCCATTGAAAAACTTTGACCAAACTTGCAAATCTTCTTTCTTGTATTCTGCAGTGTTTTGTTTTTCTTGTTTGATGTCTTCTATAACTTCTAAAAGCTTGGAGTCACTGTAATCATTTACAATATCAGAAGGATCAATCTTCAGACAATTGAATACTGGATTTGCATCAAGCGTGGGGCTAAAAACAATAACTCTCATAGCTTGGTTTTTATCAAAACCCGCAAGCTCATATTGTTTCAATAATTGGCAAACAGAATATGTTTTACCAGTCCCTCGGCTCCCAATGAAAAGGGCTACAAAATAGTTGCGTGGCAGGGACGTGTTTAAACATTGTGGGTAAGTGTTTGGCTTATAAACGAGTTTTTTATGAATAAAATTACTGACTGCGTTTTCTGTGATATTCATCTATTTTTACAGGACATAATATTTTACTAAAAAGGGCATTGTGACCCAGGGAAGAGTGATTGATAAGCCAGTCGTTTCCCATCATTCATTATTTTCTGTCTAAACAGTTCAACAGTTTCCTCCTGGCTTATTTTTGGAACTTTTGTAACGTTCAAGCGTTTTTTAATTTGTCTTGACATCTGTTTCACTTCAACTTCTTCTGATTCTGGCTGGGAATCATCTGTTATCACCTGTTCGTCTTCGTCAGAGTCATCATCACTAACAACAATAGTTGTCTTCAGTTTCTTATTGACTGCCTTCTTACGAAGTTTCATCTCAGTAGCCTTTTCTTGTTGCTTTACTTGTTTCTCCTGTTTCTGGAGCTGTTTCTCTTGTCTACTGATTTCTTCTAATTATTTTCTCTTGGCCCAAGCTTTTTCCCGTGCTCTTGCTAGTACCTCTTTCTGCTTCTGAGACATGACCCTCTTTGCTTTGGGTTGAATCACTTCCACATCCTCCAAATTGTTACTGAGTTGTTCAATATCCTCCATATATAATTTCAAGTTAGAAAATAATAGAAACAATTACTGGAATTTACAAATGATCACTGGAATTTTGGAACCACAGGAGATGTCCTCAGGATGTGTATGGCTTTGGGCTTGTTGGGTAAAGGACGACCCCACAGCAACTCAGTCTCATGTAACGGTTGTCGGATCATTCTCCTACCTACATAGTTTGTAGCTGGTTGGGCATATTGAATGGCTCTATTAGGCCATGTTTCTAGACAGAGAGGTAGCAAATATTTATCCATTTTATATATTACCTTGTGAAAAAGTATTTCGAGCCGTTTTCACCAGTATCTATCTCCAAAAGAGAGTTGTACTTGACGAATAAAAGTGAATAGTTCCTCGTGTTGATATTACCAGTGCTGTGAAATGTGATGTTATAGGGTATGTCTTCATCCATTACATCTATTGGTAGACCCAGGGCCCACTGACGAGTTGCTAGAGTACTTGCACTTCGTATTAATAGGGTACCATCCTTTGTCAATGTAGTCATGTGTTCCATTGATCTGTTGTCATTGTCAAAAATCATGTCCAAGTATTCATTTGCCCTGAAATACTTTATTGGGTGGTCTGCAACAGGTATATTGTTGACACTAATACCAACATAAACTGGAGCATCATTTGTTATAATACTTGGAATGCCTTGTGAAAAATAGTAGCTTGTCCCGTTATAGTCTTGGGTTGAAGTCTTGGAGTGAAAATCTTCTGTCATGAACGTTGCAATAGCATACTCAATATCCCTGGAAGCAATGTATATATTATTTTGTTGGTTTTCGTTTTCATTGAGTTGAAACATGGATGAGAAGTTGTCAAATTCAACACGTTCTGTGACATTGTCTTGAATTTCACTTCGAACAATAAGGTGTAGATCGGAAATCTCATAGCTTGTTGAATCATTGTCTCTCAACAATACTGCAGCATCTGCCCAAACAATACAGATTCGAACCCTGCCTTTGATTACACAGTCCTTGGTACCTAAGATACCATGGAAACGGTCAATAACATATGGCTCATCATCTGACATGGAAATTAAATCCACAGCCTGAGCATTACCCAACATATTGGAGGAAGTCGCAGGGGTGTTATGAACAGCCATTAGTCTTGTGAGGTGATGATAATTGTTGATGGACTGGACCTCAACGTCATCAAACGAAACTGATAATGAACTGATTAAGCAATCTATTCCCCTGGGTGCAACACCATCCGAATTAAAAGTGAACAAAAGCTTGACACTGGATAAATCCCAAATGCCATCAGTCATTTCAAACACGGTCTGTGTTTGGGGGAAACCTGTTTTTGTTCCTATTGGCTCAATTCTATGGATTTTAGTAATGTTTTGAGGAAGTGCACTCATTTATATTATTGTTACATTTATAATTATTTGTATTTATAGAACTAATTCGAGCATCCTCCCCGCTCCCACACGGATCATGCTACTACACTCAATAAACACCATTGCAGTCAAGTTGGCTGAGCCTGCTGCTCCACTAACGGCTTGAGACTCGAATGCTCCAATCGAACTGTTCCCTCTTGTGTCAATGCCCGACATGAACTCATCATCATTGTGGCAGAACTTGCATGAGAGAACAAAGAATTTATCACGCCAGCTTGCAAATGAATCACAAAGGGGACTTGACCCTCCTAGGGTGTCCTGCAATTGGTTGTAAGAACTTTGTGTTAACGAAAAACACTGTCCAACATTGGCCCTAAAATCTGGATAATAAGTCCCATTGATAGTGAACTGAGCACTTTCCATCCCAGTCGCTTTCCTGACGAACGTGTTACAGTTTTTGGTCACTGCATCCAATGCTCCAGTAGGTGATTGATCTACAAACATTCCCCAAGCTCGATTAACCGACTGGGACGACACACTAAATTTGGTGGACTGGCTATAACTTGATGCAGCTGATGAAAATGAAAAATAGTTCTTGAACATTATTTCATACACACCTCCATTTTGCAGAAAGGCATTGTGTGCGGCATCAAAGAGCCCATCATCTATTGAGATAGTATCAACACTGAATGAAATGTCTGATAGAATAAATTGTCCTCCCCCAATTAGACAATTGGATCCATCTAGCTGTATCCTAAGGCGAACCTGCCCTAGGAGTTTGGTATCCAATATGCTGGGCTGAAAGCTATTGAGAGTCAGCCAATTACAAATGCAATAATCTTTTGGAATACCAATGGGAATAGCTGAACCATCACCTCCCGATTGGACAATCTTACGTCTGTTGTGGCAATCTGCACCAAAGGATGTATCAGCAATAATATTAAAAAGCTGATTATAATTGGAGAACCCTCCTATCACTTGCCCATTCACTTCCAAGTCGCACCTTTGTATGATTGATTCAATGTTCCTTGGCATGCCCCCAGTATCTGTGATTGCTTTGAAACTCATTATCAGGCTATCAGTATCTATCAAAGTGTTGGAAGGCATGTCGACTGTAATCACACCATTGTTGGTTGCAGAAGTACTATTAAGGGTGGACAGCCGTTTAGTTGCTCGACTATAGTTAGAGATCCGTTTTGTAATGTACTGGAGGTTTTTTGGGTATGCAGACATGTAGCTTATACCGGTATACTTTCTGTATTTTGATAATAATCAAAGTTTATTTTTCAGATAATTATAGATATCTATATAATGATTTTTGGTTCTCCGTTTGTCAAGTAGTCTTTGTAATCCAGGCTCATTAGAACGTTCTTGGTATTCGGTTGCAATTGCAAGCACCTCCCTCTTAGATTGGCCCCTTGAATCTGGTGATGCGTGCCTGAAGTCAAATCTATCTAGTGACCGCCTCAAATCATACCGTTTTTTAGGTGCTGCATAATTGGCATTAGACGGAGATGGTCGAGAGGAAGGTGGTCTAGGTAAGTGGTCTATATACGTCCTAGTTCCTTGAAACACATTTTGTGGTGCAGTGTTTTGTTGAGTCATGGCCGCCCTCGCAGATCTAGCAAGCTGTTCTACAGCAGATACCCCATTTACAGCCTGAGCTATCATATTTTGATGGGGTTGTTTTGGGATCTCTATTACATATGCATAAGGGTTGAATCCCATCATTCGAGGGAGTGTCCTATCAGCAGGTAATTTAACATTAATTGTTGTTGCTCTTTGGTTTGTAGTATTCCCTCTTTGTTTGATTGTATTTGTTTTTGTTTTTGTTTTCCCCACATTTTTCTGGACCTCATGGTTTAAATTATGTTATAAATTAATGTACAACACCTCTCAGTATATATTTGCTCAGCCCAGAGACACCAAAAAGATCACAAACAGTTTTTCAGGAGACTATAACGCACTTATAAACAAGCCCCCCTTATTTTCAGGGTCTTACAATGATCTTACAGACCAATTGAATGTACAAAACGCTTTTGTTGCTATTGGTCCCGGAGTGAAGGTGAGTCGTCTTGAACTACCAACGCAGACTGGAGCCAATGGGCCTGGTTTGATTCACTTTGCAGACACAGGGTCGGAGATTAATGGGAGCATATCTTTCTTGAGCGATGGGGGTAGTGAATCATTCAATTTCCTCTTCGAATTCATGACCAAAGCTAGGATTGACCAGACGGGATCATACATTAACCTTTCTGACAAGTCATATAAAAATCTTATTGAATACCTCAACCTTGAGGAGTCATTGAAGGCGATCAAATCTTTGCAGCCGGCAAAATACACGTTCAAGGGAGATGCTAAAAATGCAGTGGAAATTGGGCTGTATGCCCAAGAAGTGATAGGCGTTTGTCCAGAAGCTGTGAGATTCCTAGACTCAGAAAAAGAGAGATTGGGTCTCAATTACAACTCCCTTGTACCACATCTAATTGGTGCAATAAGGGCTTTATCAGTCGAGGTTGATTACCTAAAGAAACAATTGAAGAATGAACGGTATAAGAATGACCCAGAATACCGTGCACAACGAAATGAACGTTCGCGGATCTATAATGCAAGATCGAAGGAACGGAAGGCTATGTTGAAGGCAGATTCTGTGTAAGTGAATTAAAAATAAAATTGAATCGTACTTAAGAATCTTGAGCATATTATATACTACAAGTAAATAATAAGATGAGCGAATCTTGCATCAAAGTTCACACTTATTCTAGTGAAATCCACAAGACGAAAATGAAAGAAGACCCTGAATATCTTGCTTATGTAAATAATCTCGCCAGACTTGCAACTGTAAAACGGTATCAAACAGATGAGGCATATCGTGAGAGGCAACAAGCATATACCAGGAACAGGTACCAAAATGATCCTGAATTTCGCGAAAAACGAAATGAACGCGCAAGACTATATCATGCAAAAAAAAGAGAAGAAAAAAGGCATTATTATTGGCAGAAACTGTCGGAGTATAGTGTTTCATTTAAAAAATTGAAATGCACATTATTTTTTTGAGTATTTTAAGTAAAACGCTTAAGAGATTGTTCACATATTAATATATTACAGAATTATAATGGCATCACAACAAACTTTGGCAAAATGGTACAAAAAGCATTTGGTAACAGGAGAAGCTCCACGCAGGATTACTAAAAAGTATGTGATCGGACAGGGCCACGAATCACTATATGATTTCTAGAATGCTGTGGAATGGTACAAGAACTACATGAAAGAAGAGGCAAAAAAGGTTAGTAAGCAAGAAAAGGCAGAATATGATAAGGAACGCTATTTGGAGAGAAGGAGGGTTTTAGAGGAGAGTAAATACGAGAAACGTGTTGTACGAATTATGTGTTATAGTTTTGACACAGCATCCAAAAAACAACAAGAAACCGGCATAACACATCACATGTATGCTCATGAAATAACATCATTCTCAAAAGCTTGGAATCCCGTCAAAGACTTTCCGTCAGGCAAAATCTTGCATATTGACAGCCTTGAAGGCTTCATAATTCCTAAAACATCAAGATACTATGAACTGCTCACAAATCTACAAGGAACAGACTACAAAATGACAAGACATCATAATTCCCTTCAAACACAGAATTGTACAAAACACTGCTACAATGTGTTGCGATAACAAATACTTGAAACGGGATATTGACGTTGAAGGGAAAGACACGCTACGAGGGTCTATCAAGCAATCCATACTACTAGATCTCCCACCCAATACATGTGCCTTTCAGGTTATTCTACAATCTTTGAAGAAATCGTATGACAAGCATTTCACAAATCTGATCTGTGATCCCAGGCCACCGATGAGCTACGAGTCATTGTACAGAGATTTTTTCAACAAAGAATCTACCGAACACACTGATGAAGACGTTGTCACGATAGAACTATTTCTCAAATGGTTTGATAAAAACAATTTTGGATGCATGATATACGATAATGAGAACCAATATCTGGCAGGATGTACACCAGAAAAATTACATCCTGCTATTGAAACCATAACTAAAGCGATCTACTGGAACGGACATCTCTCTATCATTGACAAAAAAAAGGAATTCAATGCGTCATCGCACGACACTGTATTGGAACATCCATCGTCTGAATTCAAGTTACCAAATGAGAAGGGAAAAAAGACATACCCTATTGCAGTAGCAAGTTCTGTAGAGGAGATATTTCCATTAATCAAGGAACAAATCCTTGCTAAAAATAAAAACATTGAAATCATTTATAATGGCAACTTGGCACTTATTCTTGAAAAATTTGTGTGTATCGAAGGTGTGACCCCAGCAATTACCACGCAAGGAGGCTCGACAATAACTGGTATATATTTGAATCACTTGGAATCTGTTAAGATTTCGATTCAATCCGCCGTTAAGATAGTTGGATGCATCGATTGTGTGATTGATGACATAGATATTTATAAAAAGTTTATCATACTAGAATCAACTGTCGTGAAATCTATCCTCAACAAAAAGAACCTTTCCACGTACAACCCTCTAGTTGCAAATGTATTTAACTGGTATTCTGAGTCTATCCCTAATGGTAAACTTGTTGACGAAGATCTCTCTATTCGCATGCGCGATGAATACGTAGGAATAGATTTTAACAAACACTATGCTTCATGCTTGATATATATTTTGAAAACATTGGGTTTTCCAATTGTCCATCCATGGGATACATTCCAAGCCAATGAAAACAGACCTATCAACAGTAAGTTCTTGTATGTTGTGAAAATAACTAAAAGACACAAAATTTACAGCAAAGAACGTATGCTCATATACGGATACGAATTGTTACAAATGGAATCAATGAACGTCGAATATAGCATATTGTCATATTTAGAAGTTCTATGGGTAAAATGCGAAGAATTAGGAGACATAGTGGCATCGTGTTTTGATGAACAATACGAAGATATCCCATTAAAACTTCGAAAGGGTATACCCAACAAGTTGTCTGAATTGTTGGGAAAGAAATACAATACCAAAAGACAATCGGCTGTATTCACAAAAAAAGATGACGCTTGTAATTACTTCCTAAAAAAAAGAAAAAGCGGCAAGTCATCTTGTGTGATATCGCTATCCGAAGATTTACACATTGTGAATTTAACGGAAAAAACAGAACTAACAAGCGGATTTTTACCAATGAGAATAGCTATTATCAATAGGGCAAGATTTCAAGTAAACGAACTGATAGAAACATTGGCTAAATCAAACATTGAGGTTAAAGCCGTCAAAACCGATGCTGTATATGTTTTGAAAGAAGGAAACGATTTCAGTTGCATTGAGCGCCGTATTGGAGACGGACTGGGTCAATTGAAATGGGAGAACATTTCAATGCCACCAAATCATCCTATTGGTTATGATTTTCGCCCACATAATAACTCAATAACAGAGAATCAAAATACACAACAAATAGACGTTAGTAAACTCAGTACAAAGGAGATCAAACAATACCTTCAAACCAATCTAGACGAATATATATTACAATCCCGTGTAAATCCAACAATCACAAAAGAGGTAAAAAAATAGAACATTTGTTAACGGTCTAGCTGGTTGTGGAAAGTCTTACACTACAATTGTAGATGCATTAAAGAATTTTGAACCAAACCAGATACTGGTTGTCGCTCCCTGGAATTCGCAAGTTAGAGAAGCTCTCTCAAAAAACACCGGTATAAACGCATGCACATTTCACAGCCTCATGGGATTTGATCATAATGGGAATAAAACACTAGGTTGTCATTCGATGGAAGGAATTAAATGCGTCATATTTGAGGAAATAATGTTGCTCACAAGACGCAACCTGGTTGACGTGTACAAGTTTATGCAGAATAAAAAACTATACATACTGGCTAACGGAGACTCTCATCAACTGGAATCCATTGGAGATGACGTAAGCACTGATGAAAAGACAGGGTATATCACCAAAATGTTCAAATGGACAATGACGCTAACACAGAATCATCGATTGGAAACAGATGAAGATAAATTGAAAATGCTTGAATTTTTCAATGACCTATTTCATTCTGATTTGGGTGTTTATAAAACTATCTTGAAGCATTTCCCAAAAAAGATATTGAAATCATTGAAAGACCTCAAAGAACTGGGTATTAATAAAGCGATCACACATCGAGATACCAGTTCTAATAGTGTCAACAAATATCTAGACAGTCTGATTGACAAGAAAAAGATAGAGAAAGCTGATAAACTCAAGACACTGGACAATGGAATCAAATATCACTACAATCAGGAACTGATCTGCAAGACAACAATAAACAGAGTGGTAAAGAATTCTCCCAAGACCAAGGATTCGCCTAAGGTCAAGAGCAATAAGATAAAAATGCGACCCAATTACAGATACACTATTGTTGGACAAACCAATAAACATTTCACTTTGCAAGATGTTCAAGACAAAGAACTTAGAGTCGATATCCCCCATGACATGATTGTCGAACATTTCAAACTATCACACGCCAACACTTGCCATTCGGAACAAGGTGCTTGTATTGATAAGAAATTTGTCATTTGCGACATGAGAATTATAACAGACATCCGCTGGGCCTACTGCGCCGTCTCAAGGTGTGTCAGGCTATCTGACGTGTATTTCCTGGACTTTAACTTGAAGGAATTGAACTTGATAGAGTTCTTCAACGGGAAGATTTTCGGCTACAAGAAACAAGACAGGAAACGAGACAAAAACTTCGTGCCTTGCAACAATTACATCACTATTGATTGGTGCGTAGAGCTTTATAAAAAGGAAAATAATAGAATTTGCAGAAAATGCCAACAATATATGGGAGTTGAAAAACATTCAAAAAACCAATGTACTGTAGACAGAGAGGACAACGACCTGCACCATATAAAATCAAATTGTCATCTGTGTTGTCTGCAATGCAACAGAGCGAACCAAAAAATACTGATTGATCCTCCCCCTCCATAAACATTCATAATATATATAATGAATCTTGAATCCATTTTGAAAGCTAATCCAAATCTAAAATTGCTGTCCAAGGCAAAGCTATTTACTAGATTAAAAGACGACGGGATTACCAAACGAGATATCGAAGATTACTTCAATCCACGAGAGCTAACACAAATTTACCAAAGACCACAAAACACTAAATTCAAATTCAAGATCACTGCAAAACCCAGATCATTCCAGATTGATGTGGCAATTATGCCATTGTCGAGCAAGCGGGTAAATAACAATATCAATCAAATTCTTATGTGTATTGATATCATCTCTCGCAAATCTTATTGCTACCCACTGAAAAGCGGTAAGATGGATGACGTTTTAGATGCCTATCAGGAATTTATAGGCGATGTAGACGAAAATATCAACAGTGTATCAGGAGATAATTTTTTTGCATCTTCAATATTTGAGTCTTTCAATACAGAACTAAATATAAAGGTATATACGGACGTTGCAAAAGAAGACCACATTACTCCGATGGGGAACAAGCTGGGAATCGTTGACAGATTTACTAGGACACTGAAGGGTCTGATAAAGAAATACTCACTAGAGAACAAGACTAAAAAATGGGTAGACGCACTTGGTGAAATCGTTGAACTGTATAACGACTCCCCTCATTCTGGGTTGAAAGATGCTTCGCCCAACGAGGTGTATGACGATCTCGATTATTCTCAAAAGCTATATGAAGCTCAATTAAAAAAAAATCAAAAGATGAACGACAAAATGACCATGAAAGTAGGGGACAGAGTGCGTGTAATGTTACAGAAGAAGACCTTTGAAAAGGAGAAAGCCACGTTTTCCACAGAGATTTACACAATTGAAGAACATATAGGATACAGATTCAAGCTCAAAGGAGTCAAACGTCTATACAGACCAAGCGAAATGAACATTGTTACAAATGTGAAAGACAGATTAGAGCCAGAAAAAGAAGACAATCAAATCAGAAGGATGCAAAGATCAAAGGCATTTAATTCCTATGACGAGATTGTTACTGCTCTTGATAAGAAGGACGAACCAAAAGCAAAAAGAACAGTGCGAAAGCCCAAACGTTATGATTGATTATTTATCCGACTACTATTTTTCTTATCTATTCGCGTCAGCTCCCGAATCTTAGGCGAATCATCCATGGCAAATCACGGTACTGCTGCCACGGTATTGCACGGGAAAATCTACCGGACATCCTCCGAGATATAATTCGTGCGGAGGGACTATCGGAAGGACCCCTACTGGTTTTTTGAAGTAAAATGAAGTTATCGAAAAAGACCCGAAGACCGGCGTGCTCCACAACTAACTGGCGTGGTGAGCAATAACCTTTAGCTTCCGGAGTATTATCTCGTGAGGACTCTTACAGGGATTGGCGAAGGTGCTACGTTTACATTCGTGATAGCATGCCAGGCGGGCAAGCTTAGGTATAAGAAGGAAGGCGACAGTACCTAGCGGTACGCCTCC
>JACBWV010000908.1:0-14591 GCA_013435795.1 Chlamydomonas sp. ICE-L | reverse complement strand
TGGAGGGCCTCCATATGAGTTGCCTCCCGAGGGGGGTCCCCAGGGGGGTGGCCTGTGTGCCATTTTTGCCCATAAGGATCGCTGGGGAGAATGGTTGTGGGCAGTTGAGGATGTTGGGGAGGTTGGGGAGAGGGGTGGTAGGGGGAGTTTTAGGGACAACAATGACGGGGCGTGACCAGGTGGGGGTACCAAACAAAAAAACCACCTTGGGGGGCTGTGAAGCCATTTTGCCCATAAGGATCTGCTGGGGTAGAAGGGTGTGGGCAATTGAGGAGGTTGGGGAGGTTGGGGTAGAGGGGTGTAGGGAGCTTTGGGACAACAAAAGGGAGAGTGCCAGGGGGATGGGTATGGGGGGCCTGTGTAGTCATTTATCCAATTGGGATCTGACGGGGTAGAAGGATGTGGGCAGGTCGGGGTAGAGAGGTAGAGGTGTGTGGGGAGGTTGGGGACAACCACAAGCGGGAGGGTCCAGGGGGTGGGTATGCAGCTCCCCTTAGAGGTGGGGAGGCCTGTGAATCATTCGCCCACGGGATGTTGTGCCGGGGTAGGGTAGAGGGTGTGGGCAGGTTGGGGAGGTTGGGGTAGGGAGGTAGAGGGGTTGCAGGGAGGTTAGGGACAACCAGGAAAGAGTGCCCGGGGGGGGGGGGGGGGGGGGGATGCCCGCTCATCCTACAGGGGATCTCCAGGTGTGGCGGAGACTGTGTAGTAAGTAATTTTTCCTGATTGAGATGGCAGTGGTAGAAGGGTGTGGGCAGACAGGTAGAGGGTGGGGGCGGAGGTTGGGTATGGTAGACAGGTAGAGGGTGGGAGGAGTTGGGGTAGACAGGGTAGAGGGTGGGAGGAGGTTGGGGAGGACAGGTAGAGGGGGGTGGGAGGAGGTGGGGGGTATAGACAGGTAGAGGGGTGGGAGGGGTTGGGGTAGACAGTTAGGGGGTGGAGGGATGGTTGGGGTAGACAGTGTTAGAGGGGTGGGAGGAGGTTGGGGTAGACAGTATAGGGTGGGAGGAGGGTTGGGGGGGTATAGAAGGTAGAGGGGGGTCAGTGTTTCTTTTTTCGACAACGCGTCGCCATTCCGTCGGCCCATGTTTTTTTTTTGTGTTTCCGTCGAATGCTCACACCCCGGACGCCCCGATATCAGAGAGGGCTGCCCCACGACCCCCCCAGGCTCCGCGCTTCGCGCTCTGCCATGCGATGGCTACGCAACTATCCTGAAATCAGGGTTGAGTAGCCCAAGTAGCTACTCAACCAGGACTACAGAAATCTGAAATAAAAAACACTGAGAGGGGTGGGAGGAGGTTGGGGTAGAGGGGCGTAGGGAGGACAAACAAATGTAGGACCTGCAGGTGCCCCCACAAAAACAAATGCAAACATGCGCAGGCACCCCACTGTGAGGCCAGGGGTGCCCACAAACAAATGCCAAAAACCCTGTGCAGAACACCCCCCCCGGTACATTAAGGTTCGGATTAGTAGTTTTGGTTTAGAAATCGGTACGGATTTTAAGGTCGTTCGGTTGCATTTTGTAGTGATGTTTCTTCTTAACAATTAAGATTATGGACAAAATGTATACGACAGTTGCTCCCCACAACCATTACATACGATGTAGCATTAATGATTATTATAAATGGGGTGCCCAGCGCTGAGTTGTCTCGGTTACCTACAATATTTCTTATTCTAGTTACTTTTGGTAAATAAAGATGTGTCATTGAGGAGAACAGAACCCCCGACCTAACGATGTCGGATTCATGAAGTGAAATATTGATTACGAAAGGAAGAATTCACTATGTACACACGAGAAATATCTACACAGGTAATAGCTGGAAAATGGGTCAGGCACCGAATGAACGGAGGCCCATCGTTGAGGGCCAAATCGAACATGGCTATGACCAATGGCCAAGACCGCCGATAGCATGATGATGACACCGTATTCGTTAGGGAGCTAGTGTCGCTTACGCATGCAATATGAGGGGGCTGCGTGGGTCTATGGTCTCGGCTACTTTTACTGTTGGCGTTGTTACCTGGTGGGGGGTAACCGGCAGGTAGGGTGTGTCCTGGTGGTGGGTCCCCGCACGGGTTGGCCGGGAGGAGGGTAATCCGCTCTATGGTCTAGTCGAGAATGGAGAAAAGGACGGAAATTGTTGGAACGAGGGACGAGAGAAGCGGAGGTAAAGAAAGGATCTGGGAGAACAGAAGCGGAGCTGGTTAAGAAGGTGGCCAACATAGGGAAGCGACTGCTACGGAGCTGTACAAGGACCGGTTCAGTGGGGTGAAACGAGGAGGGGGGCCTACGATTTAGACCTGGACCCGCCTGGACCCGTTTCGTAGGGTTTCGAACAGAGGGTACCTGGTTTCGACGACCCAGGTACCAATCGAAACAGCTTCTCGCGAGCTTCGATTATTCGAGGTTGCAAACAAAACTTCGTCGCTTTCGACTTGCTCCCCCCCAAAAACTCATTTCCCATCCTTCTGATCCTCCTTCGTTTCGGTCAGAAGTGGCCATCCAACGCGTATCGGCCCCTGGTGCTTCTTCCCTTTACTTCACGTTGCGCAAAACCTGCGTTGGCTGTACGTAGGAGCCTTATGCGGACCCTCATGTGATTTTTGTTACCGTCAAATTGTGTGTGCGTCACAGGCGAGTCTTCGCGCAGGGGTGGGTGGGTTCCCCTGGCAGCCTCACCAGGCAGGTTATGGCCGCGCTCGTTGCCGGGCAGGAACCTACTTCTGCCTCAGTTCCCCTCCCCCCCCCCCCCCCCCAACCCCAACCCCAACCCCAACCCCAACCCCAACCCCCCCAACCCCCCCAACCCCTCCCAACCCCCCCCCCAACCCAACCCAACCCACCCACTCCGGTGATTCAAGGCCAGCTTAGCTGTCTACACAGCTGGATGGTGATTCCTCAAACCCGGGGAAGCGAGGACACTTGCAATCAAGGCAAGGCAAGGAGGCGGGGGGAAGAGAAAGGGGAATTGGTTAAGCCATTTGTCCTTCTGACCATATGAGGCATCGTGCTCTCCCATTAGTCTGATCACCTGCTTTGGTTGGTGGTTATTTATTCTTGTTTCCTGTTGCTGTACGTGCCGGAAGTTTGTTCCAGCTGTGTATTAGGAAAGCTTTAAAACAGTGGACATGCGCACGAAGCAATGCCATCGTCATCACTTGGGTACTTTAATCAAACAGGTGCGTCATCCCTTTTGTGCGTGGTTAAATAACTCCCTTTTTCCAGACACGCCACCTACACGAATCTCAAATGTGTGCCAGATAAATTTCGTGTTTTCAGATGTCGCATTTTGATATTTGTAGGCTGCAAGCTTTGTACCCTTACAATACTTTAATTATATCTCTGTACAACACATTGTACGACTATTTAACCATGCATCAAACGATATTTTCGGTTTACCGTACGTACACTACGAAGGAACGATTTGGCTAAAGATTCCAAGGGGCTTATGGTCCGAGCAGTGAAAACAACACAGCCCTAAAGTCGACTCGAGAGTGAGCGGATATTGTTACATACTCAGCCAAAAATCAATCGCCGAGACTGAACCGCGCTGTGGCAGCTGGACCGTTTTAGTACAGTGAGGGTTTCTGGGCAACAACCCCGCAGAATACCTGTTCCACGGCGGAACCTCCCAAAAGCGTACGAAAGAGCAATTAAAAAGCTTGACAACAAGCAAAGGAACACCAGGAATCGAGAAACTAGCGAATAAGTTGTATATTGTAGAAGGGCTGATGTATCGGATTTAACAATTCCATTTCAATTCAATAGAAGGGCTGAGAGTTTGCCGGGGCGGCCATAAAACGAAGATTCCACAAGAAGACTGTAACGGCTACAAAGGCCCAGTAAATCACCAAAATACAAGGGAGAGCTAGACTCTAAAAAGGCGGCCTTAACACTCCCTATCCAAAGGCAACCACAAGACCAAGCCGTCAGCCAAAATCGGCCACAATGTCTAAAGCACAGCTAAGAAAGAATACTTACAACAAGCATAACTCCTAACACCTAAAAAGCCGTGTGAGAAGCGAAAGACCAGACCATCGGGGAAAAAGCTAGAGAGTTCCAAAGCCTATCTGTCAAGAAACATCCAAGCTAAAGGACGCGAAGTTCACGGGAGCAATCAAACAGGTCAAGAGTCAAACGGAGACTCGAGAAGGGAAACAGAAGCTACCCCCATCCCTCACCGCCACAAACACAGACGGTTGATACAAAGGGACAAGAACAATCCAATCTAGTCATCCAGGCTCTCAGGGATGCTCAGGAGAAGAAGCTCATTCTTGGAGAGAAGTCAAATGGTTCCTGGAATGGTCCTGGGCCCTCGAGTGTTTTTCTACAGGATTTTGGCCGATAAACTTAGTATTGGCAGCCCGATGCCCAGGTGTAGACTTTGGTGGGGCCGAATACCACATTAAGTATATGGCAGCCGATGCCTAGGGTCAAATTCGGAAAAGCATAAACATTACGATCTGGCACGCCCATATTGCTTACAAGATTGGTTCCAATAACATCCTCTCGTCCTGGCGCAATCTGATTTCCGACAGAATATTTCGAGCATCAGCATCGCGGTCAGAAACCTCTCCTCCCGATACCGTTTTCACTTTCTTTTCGTGATTTTGCATGCGGCGAGTGGATAAGAGTGATACGCTGGAGAAGTGAAAATTGGACCGTTTCTGTACTCCGCGATGGTCGCCTTCCGGAGGTGGACTACGGCACCACAAACTTACAACTTCCGGAGGTGGACTAAGGCACTACAAACTGACTGAGTCGCATGGGTTTATTTCAGGTGCTTATTTCAAGCACAACTGGTAAATTAACGAGCCGTCGTGTCTTTTGCTCGTCGTGATACGTTTGAGCCCTTAAGGGTTCTGCTGTGGCTGAAACTTCCTTGTACCACCCGTCCACCTCGAGACGGCACAAACACTATGGCTAAGGGACTGGTCATGTCTATCAAGAAAACCTGTGATAATATAAACACGCTAACTACACACACTCCTGAGACGCGTTTACCGAATGCAATCATATACGTTAAAATAGTTTTTAAGAGCAGGGCAAGCCAATGGCTCTGAATTGGGCACCCACACACAACAACCATAACGCCAGCTGTGACCGACATGACCCTGAATGGGGCACCCACAATCACAATCCCCCCTCTCCTTCCCTTTCACTGCGCAAGCATATCGCATGCATCCTTGACCTCCCCTCGCACGAGCACGCTTCTCGTTGACGATGAGATCCGCGAAGCTCGCAAGAGCGCTGATCCACAGTCTACAAACATCTTCCGCTGCGAGTCCAGCCGAAAGCCCTTCCATCCAATCTCTTCTGCAGCTCTCCCAGCCCCCATCGGGAACCCCCGGTGTTGCGAGTAATTCCCTCTTGACACATGACTCTGCCTCCCTCTTCTCCCAAACTCGCAAACACTCTGCGAAGGCCGACACATCGACATCCGATGCATGGCGAGAGCACGGCGGATGCTGAGCCATTACTCCATCTGGCGCTTCCACGGATTTTGAGTCTATGCAGAAGTTCTGTCCCAGTATTGTCCCCAGTTAGAGATGTAATTCTATTACCCATAGCAATGTATTAAGACAGTTTACTCTTTGGAGAGCTGCCTGCCACGCAGCAGCTGGTTGAGCACCCCCTCCCCCCCCCCCCCCCCCCCCCCCACACACACACCACCACCACCACCACCAACACCACACCACACCAACACACCACCACACCATGCGCACCACCACTCGCCACCACCACACACACATACCCCCCCCCCCCCCCCCCCCTCACACACCCACACGCATGCACACCACCCCCACCTACACACACACACACAACACCACACCACCTATGTGTGTTCACTGATTGCATGCCTTGCGTGTGCGTGTTGATGTCTAGTGTGATGGTCATGCAATGACAGGACCGATTTGTTAATGGCTAACTGTGATGATGCTACATCCCCCCCCCTCCCCACCCCCCCCCCCCCCTCCACACACACACACACACACACACACCACAACCACACACTTGTTTAATGTGTGGTGTGGGTGTGATTGTGGGCACTGGGGAGGGGGGGGGGGGGGGGGGGTTATCCAAAGCCTAATGGGCCGGACGGTGTGGTTGTCTTGGTCAGATGTGCTATGCGCTATGTAATGATGCCTGTTTTTGGGGAAGATGCCGTTGATAGCTAGTAGACTTGTGCTCGTTGTATTGGGGTGGGTGGGGGGAGTGGATGGGCGAGTAGGGGGGGTTCAAAAGCTTATGAAACGTTGCGTTGTCTTGGTCAGATTCGTGTTTATTGGTAATGTGTGATACATGTTTTTGGGTAAAGACTTGGTTCGAGGCTAATATGTCGTTTATGCCAATGTGATGATACATGTTTTGCTTAAAGATGCGTTTTGTGCGCCTAATTATGTGTTTATTGCCAATGTGATGTTGATACATGTTTTTGGTTAAAGATGCGTTTGTGGCTAATAGTGTTATTTGCCATGTGATGATACAGGTTTTGGTAAAGATGAGTTTGTGGCTACTATGTGTTTATTGCTATGTGATGATACATTGTTTTGGCGTAAAGATCGTTTTGTGGCTAATTGGGTTATGGCTAATGTGATGATACATGTTTTGGTAAAGATGCGTTTGTGGCTAATATGTGTTTATTGCTAATGTGATGATACATGTTTTGGTAAAGATGCGTTTGTGGCTAATATGTGTTTATTGCTAATGTGATGATACATGTTTTGGTAAAGATGCGTTTGTGGCTAATATGTGTTTATTGCCAATGTGATGATACATGTTTTTTTGGTTTCTAAAAGATGCGTTTGCTGGCTAATATGGTTTATTGATAATGTGATGATACCATGTTTTGGTTAAAGATGCCGTTTGTGGATAATTGTGTCCCCAACTCCATACTACCACCCACCAACCCACCCACCATACCACCTTCATACCCCCACATACCACGCCTCATTACAACACACCCACCCACACCCTCCCATACCACCCACCCAGTAACACCTCCATACCACCAAAAATACAACCCTCCATACCACCACGCACCGGACCACCAAAACACTCACCCACCTCCATACCACCCACCCATACAACCTCCATACACCCACACATGCACCACCTCAATTACACACCCAGCACCAGTACAACCCACCCACTCACCCACATCATGACCACAAAAAACAGGGAAAAAAGAAAGAAAACACCAACCACCAAAACAACGAACAGAAATTAAAAAACAATTAAAAAGAAACAATACACACCCACCATACACACAACAAAAAAAAAAGAATAAAAAAAAACAAACACCCCAACCAATAAATACCAAAAACAATACAACATACCACCACCATACAACAAAAAATAACCAACAAAACATTAAACACCCTACAGAATACACACGAAACAAACCAGTACCACGCAAACCCGTACCACCAACCAGAACCACCTCCATCCACCCACTCATACCACCCACCATACACTCCACCCCACCCTACCCACCCACCCACCAACCAGACGACCCCCACCATCCCCACCACCCCACCCCATCTTGCTGAATCCCGAGGGAGTCCTTTCATTACTCCCAATGACTACCCAGTGATCCCCTGTATATGAACCTCCCCAA
Source organism: Chlamydomonas sp. ICE-L (assembly GCA_013435795.1). NCBI lineage: Eukaryota > Viridiplantae > Chlorophyta > Chlorophyceae > Chlamydomonadales > Chlamydomonadaceae > Chlamydomonas > Chlamydomonas sp. ICE-L. Next base: position 6,975 of record JACBWV010000908.1, on the reverse strand, counting down.
ACCTGGGCTGAGCAAACTACCCACAGACGGACACTCAGCCACCATAATACCCACTATACCACCACCCCCACTCATCTTGCGGACCCAAGGAGTCCTTCTACCCCAACGACTACCAGCTGATCAAGTTGACGACCTCACCAACCTGGCTGGAGCACAGACTTTATCCCCACACGACACGCACGCCTAGTAGCCCCCTCTACCACTGAGGTTTGTCTTGGATGGCATAAAAAACATTTACTTCCATGCAGCAGCAGCGGTTTGTAACTCGCTCTGCGAACAGTACATGCAGTTCTGAGGAGCCATAGGGAAGGCGCTGGTAGACCAGCTAACAGTGAGTGGCCATTATTGTATTTTTTATTTCTTGTTATTGTGTGTGTTTGGAACGTGGCCATGTCGTATTTTGGTTGTGTTGTGAGTGTGTGTTGTATGTGTGTGTGTGAGTGGCACATGTTGTATGTGGTGTTGTGAGTGGCATGTTGATTGTGTGTGTTGGGAGTGGCCATGTTGATTGGGGGGGGGATGGGGAAAGGGGGGAGGGGGGGGGGGGGGAGAGTGCAAACTGGGGGAGGGGAGGGGGGGGTGAGGGGAAAGGGGGGAGGAGTGTGTGGAGAGGGGAAAGGGGGAAGAAGGGATGGGTGGGGGAGGTGTGGGGTTGGGAGGTATTGGTGTGAGTTGGGAGTGGACAGGTTGTAGGGTGTGTGTGGGGAGTGACATGTTGTAGGGTGTGTGGTGAGTGGCAATGTTGTTATTGTGGTGTGGGGTGAGTGGCCATGTTGTATGTGGTGTGTGGACGTGGCCATGTGTATGTGTGTGTTGTGAAGGCCATGTTGTATTGTGTGTGTGTGAGTGGCAATGTGTATTGTCGGGTGTTGTAGTGGACATGTGTATTGTTGTGGTTTGTGAGTGGAAATGTGGTATTGTGTGTGTTGTGAGTGGAACAATGTTGTTATTGTGGGTGTTGTAGTGGAAATGGGGGAGGGAGGGGGCGGCGGGGGGACGGGGTAACTATGGGGGAGGGGGGGGGGGGATGGGGAGGGAAGGGCGGGAGGGGTTCGCTTGTGGGGAGGAGGGATAAGTCGTCGGGGAGGGTGGGGTGTGCCTGGGCGGGGGAGTGTGGAAATTGGGGTGAGGGGGGGGGGGGGGGCAAGGGGAACTGATTAGCGGGGAGAGGGAGGCGGAGGGGGGGGGGCGGGGGAAGGGGAAAAGGCGGGGAGGGGGTGGTCGGTGGGGGGCGGAGGCGAGGGTGGAAAAGGGGGGAGGGGGGGGGGGGGGGGCCCGGAGAAAGGGTGGAGGCGGGGGGGGGGGGGACGGGAAACGGGTGGGGAGGAGGGGGAGGGGGTGGAGGGGAGGGCGGAGAGGGTGACCGTGGGGAAGGGGGAGGGAAAGGCGGAGGAGGGGGGGGGGGGGGATAGGGGACAGGGGGGAGGGGGGGGGGGGAGTGTGAGCAGAAAAGGGGGGGGAGGGTGTGGGGGGGGAGGGTTCGGAAAGGGGGGAGGGGGGGGGGGGTGAGTGGAAAGGGTGGAGTGGGTGTGGCGGTGATGGGGAAAGGTGGGATGGGGGGGTGTTGGGAGTGGACATGGTTGTGCAGACTATGTGTTGTTGGAGGCAATGTCATATTTATGTGTTTAGTGAGTTTTGTGTTGTATTTGTGAGTTGTGAGTGGCATGTTGATTGTGTGCTTGTTGTGAGTGGCCATGTTGTATTGTGCGCGTGTTTTGAGTCGGCCAGTTGTTTGGGTGTGGTGTGAGCTGGCCAGGGCGGGAAGGGGGGGGGGGTGGGACGTGGTGAAAATGGTGAGTGGCGTGTGTAGTGTGAGTGGAAATGTGGTATTATGTGCCTGGGGTTGCGATTGACGTGGCCATGTCATATTTTATTCGTGTTGTGACGGTTTGTGTTGTATTTCTGTGAATTGTGAGTGGCCATGTTGTATTTTTGTTGTTGGGATGTGGAACATGGGGGAGGTGTGGGGGGGGAGGGGACCAAGGTTTGTTGGTGTGGGTTGTGAGGGGAATGTGGGTGGAGTGTGTGTGTGTGACGAGTGGCAATGTTGTATTGTGGGTGTTGTGAGTGGACATGTTGTAATGTGGATGTGTGTGACGTGGGCCATGTTGTGTATTGTAGGTTTGTTGTGAGTGGCCATGTGGCGAGGGGGGTTGAGGGGTGGGAGGGGAAAGGTGTGAGGGTGTGTGGGGGGGAGGGGACATGGTGTATGGGGGGTGTGGGTGAGTGGGAAATGGTGGATTGGGGGGGGTGGGACTCCAGTGGCCAGGGGGAAGTGTGGGGGCTTGATGATGGCCATGTTGTATTGGTGTGTGGGAGTGGCCATGTTGTATGTGGTGGTGTGAGTGGCTATGTTGTATTTTGTGAGTTGTGGTGGCCATGTTGTATTGTGTGTGTTGTGAGTGGCCATGTTGTATTGTGTGTGTTGATGAGTGGCCTGTTGTATTGGTGTGTTGCGATTCATGGCAATGTTGTATTGTGGTGTTGTGAGTGCCATGTTGTATGTGTGTGTTGTGAGTGGCCATGTTGTATTGTGTGTGATTGAGGGGGCCAATGTGGGTATTATGTGTGTTTGGAGTGGCCCAGTCATATTTATGTGTTGTGAGTTGTGTGTTGTATTGTGGGAGTGTGTGAGTGGCCATGTTGATGTGTGGTTGTGAGTGGCATTGTTGTTATTGGGTGTTGTTGTTGGGTGGCCATGTTGTATTGTGTGTGTTGTGAGTGGCCATGTTTAATGTGGGTTGTTGTGAGTGGCATGTCTGTATTGTGTGTGTTTGGGAGTGGACATGTTGTATTGTTGTGTGTTGGAAGAGTGGCCATGTTGTCTTGTGTGTGTTGTGAGTGGCCATGGTTGATTGTGTGTGTTGTGAGTGGCCATATGTTGTATTTGTGTGTGTTGTGAGTGGCCAGTGGTATTGTGTGTGTTTTGAGTGCCATGTTGTATTGGTTTGTGTTGTGTGAGGGGCCTATGTGTATTATTTGGTGAGTTGTGAGTGGCCATGTTGTAGTGTGTGTTGTGAGTGGCCATTGTGGTAATTGTGTGGGGGGGGATGGGGAAAAGGGTGGAGGGGGGGGGGGGGTAGGTGGAAACGGGGGGAGGGTGGTGTCGGGGAGGTGGAATGTGGTAGTGCGGTGTGGTGTGAGGGGAAATGTTGTATTATTGTGTGTTGCAGACGTGGAAAGTGTAAATTTTAGGTTTTTTGTTTTTTGTTGTGAGTGTGTGTGTTATGTTTGTGAGTTTGTTGAGTGCCATGTGGTATTGTGTGCTGTGTGGTGGAAGTGGCCATGTCGTATTTGTGTGTGTTTGAGTGGACAATGTTTGTATTGTGTGTGTTGTGAGATGAGCAATGTTGTGGTATTGTGTGTGTGTGAGGGGCAATGGTTTGTATTGTGTGTGTTGTGAGTGAGCCATTGTTTTGTATTGTGTGTGTTGTGAGTGGCCAGTTGTATTGTGTGTGTTTGTGAGTGGACGGGGGGAGGGGCGGGGGGGGGAGCAAACCTCGGGGAAAGGGGGGGAGAGCAGGTGGGTGGTGGAGGGGAAAAGGGGTCAGGTGGGGTGTTGTGAGTGGCACATGTTGTAGGGGTGTGTGTTGTTGAGGTGGAAATGTTGTATTGTGTGTGTTGTGAGTGGCATGTAGGTATTGTGTGTGCTGTGAGTGGCCATGCTTGTATTGTGTGTGTTGTTGAGTGGGCCATGTTGTATTGGTGTGTGTGTGACGTCAGGTGGCCATGGGCTGTGTAGGGGGGGTAGTTGGGTGACGTGGGAACAGGGTGGAGGGGGTGTGGCTGGGAGGGGCACATGTTGTATGTGTGTTGGGAAGTGGCCATGTTGTATGTTGTGTGTTGTGAGTGGCCATGTTGTATTGTGTGTTCGTGAGTGGCCAGGTTTGTATCTTGTGTTTGTGTTGGTGTAGGGTTGGACCATGCTTGTGTGTAGTGGTATATGGGTGTCTAGCTTGCACTTCGCTGTTGCTATGTTGTATTTGTGAGTTGTGATGGGTCATTTGTTGTATTGGTTGTGTGCATCGAGTGCGGCACATGTTGTATTGTGTGTGGTTTTTGAGTCGGCCATGTTGTATTGTGTGTGTTGTGATCTAGTTGGCCACATGTTTATTGTGGTGGTTTGTGAGTGGAATAGGGTGGATTGCGCCTGTGTGTTTGTGAGTTGGGACATGTTGTATTTGCGCGGTCGTTGTTGGTATGGGCTCAGTTATGTAGTTATTGTTGTGTTTGCGTCACATCCTGTGAAATGTTGTATTGTTGGTGTTTTGTTTCTGTTGTTGTAGTGGATAATGTTTTCGTATCGCCTGTTGTGTTGTTGGACGTTGGAAATTGTTTATTGTGTGTGTTGTGAAGTGGAAATGTTGTTATTGGTTGTGTGTTTTGTGATGTGGCAATGTTGTATTGTGCTCTGTGGTAGTGATGTGGTCAAAGGTGGAATTTGTGTTGTGGTTGTTGATTGTGGCCATGTTGTTATTTGGTTGTGTTTTGGGATGTCGGCCATTATGTTGGATTGTGTGTGTTGTGATGTGGCACCATTGGTTGATTTGGGGTGGCTGGGGGGACGGAGGAAAGTGGGGTAGGGGGGGGGGGGTGAGTGGGAATAGCGTGATTGGGCCTGGTTGCGTGAGTGGAACCAGGTGTATGTGTGTGGGTGGTTGGTGATGTTGGGACATGTTTGTATTTGTTTGTGTGTTTGTGAGTGGGCATGTGTATTGTGTGTGTGTGAGTGGCCATGTTGTATTGTGTGTGTTGTGTTTGATCTGGTGTGGCCAGTTTTTGTAGGTGGTGTTGTGAGTGGCTTGTGGGATTGTGATGTTTTTGCGTGGTGTTGGCAGTCATGTTGTATGTGTGTGTGTTGTGATGTGGACATGTTGTATGGGGGTGTGTTGTGAGGCTGGCCATGTTGATCGGGGGTTTGTGTTTGTGATGGGGCAATGTTGTGTATTGTGGGTGTTGTGAGGGAAATGTTGTATTGGGTGTGTTTGGTGAGTGGCCATGTGTATTTGTTGTCGGTGTGTGTGAGTGGCCCATGTTGTATTAGTGTGTTGCGTTCGTGGGCTTAGCCATGTCATGTATTTTAGTGTTGTGAGTTTTGTGTTTGTATTTTGGTAGGTTGTGTGAGTTGGCCTAATGGTTTGTATTTGATGTGTGTTGTGATTGTGGAATGGTAGGGTGTGTGTTGTGAGTGGCCTATGTGTTATTGTGTGTGTGTGTGAGTGGAAATGTTTGTAATTGTCTGTGTGTTTGTGACGTGGCCATCTGTTGTATGGTTGTGTGTTGTTCGGCAGGTGGAAGTTGGTATCCGTTGGTTTGTGAGATGGATGGTTGGATTTCTTTGTGAGTTTCAGGCTGGTCATCTGTGGAAATTCGTTGTTTATTGTGTGTGTTCCTTGTGATGTGTCGAAAAAATGTTGTACTTGTGTGTGTTCGTGTGAGTGGGAAATGGTTGTATTGGTTGTGTTATGGAATTGTGGAAAGGGGGGTGGAGTGGGGGGGGGGGGGGGGGAAAGGGGGGAGGTGGGTGTGTTGTGACCTTTCCATCAGTGGGAATGTTTGTTATTGTGTTGTGTTGTGAGTGGCATATGTTGTATTATGTGTGTTGGTTGTGGCCATGTAATAGTTTAGGTGTTGTGATGTTGGTTGTGTTGTATTTGTTGAGTTGTGACGTGTGCCAATGTTGTATTGTGTGTGTTCTGTTTGGTGGAGTGGTCCATGTTGATTGTGTATGTGTGTGTGTTGAGTGGCATGTTGTTGTTTGTATTGTGTGTGTTGTGAGTGGCCATGTGGTATTGTGTGTTTGTGAGTGGCCATGTGTATTGTTGTTGTGTGTGAGTGGCCATGTTGTATTTGTGTTGTGTTGTGAGTGGCCATGTTGTATTGGTGTGTTGTGCTGGCCATGTTGTATTGTTGTTGTGTTTTGTGAGTTGCCATGTTGTATGTGTGGTTGTGAGTGCCAGTGGTGGATTGTGTGTGTTGTGAGTGGCAATGTTTGTATTGTGGTGTTGTGAGTGGGCAATGTTGGTAGTGTTGTGTGTTGTGAGTGGCCCTGTTGTATTGTGTTGGTGTGTGAGTGGACATGTTTGATATTGGGATTGTGTTGTGAGTGGCCCAGTTGTTATTGTGTGTGTTTTGTGAGTGGCCATGTTGTATTGTTTGTGTGTGTGAGTGGCCATGTTGTATTGTGTGTTTGGGTTGTGAGTGGCATGTTGTATTGTGTGTATGTTGTGAGTGGCCATGTGTGTATTTGTGTGGTTGTGAGTGGCCATGTGGTATTGTGTGTGTTGTGAGTGGCTGGATACCGCGGTTGTATTTTGTGAGTTGTGAGTGGCCATGTTGTATTGTGTGTGTGTGTGATTGTGGCCATGTTGGTATTGTGTGTGTTGTGAGTGGCAATTGTTGTAGGGTTTGGTGGGTCTATTTTAGTGGAAATGGTTGATTGGGGTGTGTTGGGAGTGGAAATGTTTGTATTGTGTGTGTTGGGAGTGACTATGTGTTTTGGGTGGTGTGTGAGAGTGGGACATTGTTGTATTATGTGCTAGTTGCGAGTGGCCATGTCAGATTATTTTTAGGGTTGGGGGGAGTTTGTGTTGTATTTGTGAGTGTGAGTGGCCATGTGTATGTTTGGTGTTGTGAGTGGCCATTGTTGTTATTTGCCTGTGTGTTTAGTGTACCGTGGACCCATGTTGTATTGTTGTGTGTTACGTGGTGGCAATGTGGTATTGATATGTGTGTTGTGATGTTGAGTACTATGTAGTATTGTCCTGATTCAGTTATGTGTATACTAGTGAAGTGGCAATGTTGTATTGGTGCATGACACTGTGTGTGAATATTGTGGGCCATCGTTGTATTGTGGATGTGTTCTAGAGTGGCCATAGGTGTTTTTTGTATTGTGCGGTGTGAGGGTGTGCAATGTTGTATTGTGTGTGTGTTGTGAATTGGGCCATGCGACATGTATGTGTGTGTGTACCTGCT
>JACBWV010000905.1:30414-57074 GCA_013435795.1 Chlamydomonas sp. ICE-L | reverse complement strand
CTCAGTCCCGACGTTTGGAGCTTTGATTGAGGAACGATTCAATTCTATCATGAACATACCGATAGGAAGTGGGAGAAGGCCTCCTTGTTTAACTCGCTACAATGGATGGAAAGGAAGATCCAATGTCCCCATAGCTACTGGAAAACGACATGATTCTACATGGACTACTAATACGTTATAGGGTCCCTTGACTCCTAGCCTTGGCTTAAGCAATCCCAGAGCAAGTCCTCGGTGTGACCCCCAATCATAAGCCTTCTTGAATCAACAAAAGCCATAAAGAGTGGTTTTTTGCTTCTCTCTATATTATTCTCCACTATGTTTAAGAATGAATGAATAAGAAGGGCCACGTGTTTCAGATGAGAAAGCGTTAACTAAACATCCCAAACAAAGCGCACATCAAATGATATTATGGTTCTTTTGACCATGAAAAAAATCACTTTCACCCGGCTGGATTTGGCCGGAGTCCAGGTTCTACTATCGTCTGGTCATTTTGGCCCTAAGTAGTAACCCGAGGGCCCTGGACATATTGAAGACTGATGTATCTGGTGCTCAACTATATTTTACAATCCCAGCCAGGCCCATAACCTAATTCAGATAGAGCCGGTTGGCTGGGTATTAAGGGAGCCCCCGGTCATCACTACGAGAGATACGGGCATTCTGCACCCCGAGGAGATGGCCCGCGGGGGAGGGTGACACAGGATGGGGGCCTACGGTTTTATACCCAGGACACCCCCCCACCACGGTGATCATAAGGGTTTGAACAGGGAGGGTGTCTGATAGAAAACAACTTCTCGCGAAAGCTTCGATTACCTTAGTTCGATGGTTGACACAACAAATTCGTCGCTTAGTCGACTTGCCCCCCACCCCCCGCCGCCCCACCCGCCCCGCGCGAGACCCTAAGCGGCCCCCCCGTCCCCCCCAACTCATTTCCCGGCCTAGAACTGATCTTCCTTGTTCGGTCTGAAAGTGGCCATGACCAACCTGGTCTGCGTTCACAACGTTTCTACTGTCACGTTGGCCCAAAAACTGGTTGGGCTAAAGTCATGAGCCTCGTGCAGCGAGCCCTCATTATTTTTTGTTTTGCGAAATCCAATTGTTCTATTTGTCACATGAGGCGATCTTAGCGACGGGGTGGGTGGGTTTCCCAAGGTAGATGAGTCCAAAGCCATGGGGGGGGGCAGAGTGAGCCCGGCGTGCCATATCGTAACGTCCAGACGGTTTATCCGGAAACTAAAACCCATACTGGCGCTAGACAGAACGCGCCAAGATTAGCAGGTGGTTTGATTATAGCGGTCGACGAGACATGCTAGCGCAATCGCTCGGCTCTCCACGCTCTAATGACAGCAACGGAGCTTGTTGGGCCTAGTTTTGAATGTGGTGTATACAAATACGTATATAACCAGAAAAATAAGTTTCCCTCCCCAAGGTGCGGGCAAACACTTTTCCATCAATACACCGCACATTATGTGTTTCGGAGCGCAGATGGAAACCATCGCTAGGTAGGGGGCCGGCTCGGCCGCAGTACAGTGTGCACATCTCGAAGCAGGGAGTGGGCGTGTTCGGACCAGATTCGAAGAGGGGGGGTGAGTTGTTGTGTTCATACGGATATAACCATACGATTCGCCCAATCGGACAACACGGTTTCCTCATGCACCACAGATGGGGAATCTGCACAGATTGCTGTTCTTCGTTGCACCTTGGCGGAGGGTATGCCTGAGGCCTCTGCTCCCGTCGTCAAGTTAAAAAGCATGTGCTTCGGGTAACAGAGGAAGCGAACGTCCATCTTTTATTGGTGATAATTTTTCCATCTGCGGCACCAAGAAGCCGAGTGGGACAGATCCTGGGACTATTGAAATCCCGACGATCAACTTGGCGCAAACATTCCAAAATATAATGCGTGAGCCTGAAAACATTTATAGTCTGAACAATAAAGAAATTGATCAAGCCGCGACATGAGTGGCCCAGTCCCACCCTGTCGAAATTAAGTCGTGTGAAACCGGGTCCAACTCCTACATCTAGGCCCCCCTCACTCAGTTGCATTCATCCCCGCTGGGGGTAACGAACGCTACGCGATTAGATATTTCTGCATAGTTTAAGTTGTCACATTTCTAGGCTGTGCTTTCCTTGTTAGCGTTGGCTGACGGCTTTGCCTTGTTTTGCCTTTGAGATAGGTATGTTAACGGCCGCCTTTTTAAGAGCTCTAGTCCCTCATCCTGTTTGTTTGGTGATTTCCCTGTGCCTTTTGTCTTCCCTTCCACGGGGTCTCCTTGTAGAATCTCGCTTTTGGCCTCGGCAACAATGCTCGACATGCCAATTCTACAATAGACACTTAAGTCGCGAGTTTCTCTATGCGTGGTAGTTCGGCAGTGCGTTTGTACAAGCCTTTTATTTGCAGTCTAGATGCTTACGCTTTTATGGAGGTCGCCTCCTAGACCAGGTTCTGAGGGTATGCGTGCCCAAACCCTCACTGTTATCAAACTGTTACAGCTGCCGGTCGCCATGTTCATTATCGCATTGATGGTTATTGCTGAGAATATGTTACTTATAGCCTCGTCTTTTCACGGTACATGTAGCTAGCTCCGAGGCTTACGGCTATTGTGTCCTTAACTTCACGTCCTAGTTAGTAAAACGGATATACACGGATGTAACAATTTCAATTTCAATTATCAATATCCTCTCTTTAGATTTACTACCAATTGTTGTTTCACTGCTAGACGTAGCCCATCACTCTGACACTGCCTTGTTGGGTTTCAGATGCTAGAAGAGACCATAGCCCCCTGTAATCTAAAATATCAATCTTTCTACTAACACATTGCCATTTTTTTGCCAGCCTGGAGGGCGGTATGGTCCAGACCGTCGTGTCGTTACGAGCTTCTGCGGCCCGGGAGCTCGAAGCCCCCCTGCAGAAGAACGGGCTGGTTGTTTCTCATTCGACTCTAGTCTGTGTTGTTTCATCAACTTCAAGGACATTAGCCCCTATCATATTTTAGAACTAGACCATGACGTGTGATCATACGATGAATGTCAGGAGTGTTTCCACGAACCCACCGCCGTGGAACTGACTATCCAATTATTGCCATTTTCACAGAAGTATCCGAAGTGTTGTCTTTCAACGGCCTGGCAAGCTGTTCAACGCAGCCTCACCGGTCCGGCGGGCAAGTGGAGGCCCTTTTTTTTTTCTTGAGTCTAATAAGCACTTATGCAGAAATCGTTGAGTTTTAGACACATATCCACATCTCATCTTGCGGCAATACTATGGTACGTTGGGGAACAAATAGGCTGTCTAAAACCCCGCGTCGGGCCGAGATGGCGACCCCCCATCCCCAACTCCCGCTAGGATCTTAGTCCGAGCCATTCCCGCACACCACTCTGGCTGGGGCTGCGGATAACAGACTAGCGTATTTTGGTATTCCGACTCGTCTCACGTTCGAGTAAAGAGGAAATGGCTGAGAACAAAATCTGCAGGCTTGGCGTGAGAAAAAAATGGGGGCCGCTTTTACTCAGATAAAAGACGCTGGAATACAATAGAACCAGCACCTCATGCTTGTTGCTTTGCGGATTTCATTACCGTAAATGTTCAAAAAACCACTTTTGATGTAGTATATTTGCTCCTAACGTAGGGCTTTTGATTGACAGCAGAGTCTGTAGTTGAGAAGGTCCCGTCATTGCGTTAGAGGGGTTCGTTATGTTACATTCAATTGTCACACGTCCTTAGAATCAATACTTATCTGACGGTCCAGAGTCCCCAAGGCCTCTAAAAATCCCTTTCCGTTTCCTACTTTCCTACTTTCCTAATTTCTTTGCCTCGAGCTGGCCACAATAAAAAGACCACCAGTTGTTCAATACCACCGGTCCGCCACTACACGATAAATTTTTCCCTACGCAAACAAACCACAGATAATCGTTACCCCTCGTCAGCAAACTTGCCAACAGAGTAACCCAAGAACAGCACAAATCCTCGAGATGTAATCGAATGACCGCCGGGATGTGGCACCACCCTTCAGAGACGAAAGGATGGCAGTCATGCATCCCGACACTGATCAATTCCGCAGGCATATCAAGGTCCGCAGCAAGCAATATGCCTTGAGAGGCGAGACATCTACCTTCTATAGAGCAACTGCGAGCAGAGGGGGGCAAGGATTATCTTCACAAAAAATGTTTTGGTAAGAAGGGGGGGCCCTCAATTCTTGGGAGGAAACCTCTGACTTCAACCCGACAGGTGATTTCTCTCTGCAAACCGTTCCCTTCCTCTTGGACCACCCTGATGTCGCGAAACTGTTTGCAATACCTGATGTGCCGATTGGCCCGTGGCCGAAGGAAGCTGACCGCTTCTTTACAAGGGCGGAATCTGGCGACCTACAACTGATTCCAGGGCCACATCTCCTGTCCGAGAGGAACTTTCCCACCTTCAAATCCAGAGAAGTGGCCGGGCATTCCCTCAACCATAACCACTCTTCATGACCGGCGTTTTGGCCAGCGGGTAGCCATAGAGCCGCATGACTTGAATTCGCTCATCAGGAACTCAAATGAGTAGGAATCCTTGGTTGCCCATTCCCCCAGTGACCCCTCTTCTTTACTGACTCTCCTCTATCAGCTCCCTTAACCGGTGGAGCCTTGGTCCCTACACTTGGATGAAAGGAAATGCTCTTGGGGCTGGACATGGCCAGGTCATGAGATGCGTTTCAAAGAGGCCTGTGCTGCATCAAGAACTCCGCGGCATGGTGGTTTATCACCTGGAAACCCATACAGGCCAGTTCCTGACCCCGCTAAAAACACTGATGCGAGGCGGTGGGTTCAGGTTGGGTGGCTTACGACGAAGAAGAGTTGGTGGGAACTTGATTGCAAGATGAAGGTCTACCAGAACACACTACCGAGAGTAGGCACCCCTTTGTCAGTTCCAAGAGGCTGACCTAGTCGATATGGGAGCACCAAACAATGAGGCGTTATAAGCGAGTTTTCTTCCATTCCATCTCTAAGGGGTACCGGAGGAAGAGTGCTGCGCACTTCTCGGAGGTTACAGGAGATGGTTAACACCACCCTGTTACATTTACCCGGAGTGTCCAGTGTGCGTCCAAATCCACTTTGTTCCCGATAGTGGATCCAGTGAGAAGGCTTTTTCCGTCTTGGTCAACCCCCCGCGGCGGGTCGGCGGGTGGGTGGTATCGTTTTCATATGGACAATGCCACTGAATTAGAGGAAAGCAGACAACTTACAGCGTTGAGGCACGTGCTGCAATGGTTCACGAAGATTCGTCAACAACACTAGAGGGCGTGTCCGTTAACTTCACTGAGGGCTCTATTTTAACAACGCTCCCCAAGATCACGCTCCGCTCTCCGCTGAGTGCTCATTGGAAAAGGCCAAGCCGCAGAAGGCACCGCGATTTGTTCTAATTCTGAAGGTTTCATGGCAGGACACAGGTATCTCGAACTGTCCTGGCTCTGGATATCGCCAAGGAAGGTACCAGTCCCCTTGAAGAGCAACTATCGCTCCCCCGTGAGGAGGTGGAAATGGGATAATTCACAAGAGCCTGTTATACTTCCACGATCCTTCATATGACGAGTCAGGACAAGCAAGTCGAGATTGAACCGGGTAGTACTCTCAAACTACTCTCATGCATCAGCACCCTTTGCAAGTTTCCTCGGTGTTTGTGGCGTGACCCCTTTATTATACTGGCAGAAAGCAAGCTCTCGGCCATAACTTTCCCGCTACTATATACGGTGGTTTTTTCTTGTTGTTTGCTTGGAAGTCATTTTTGTTGAACGACACGGCCTTCGAAGATGCTCTCGTACAGTCTTGCAAGATGTCTAGAGAGCACTCGAAGCTGTGTGGTTCAACAATGTACTTGCATGGCCAGCTTGCCTTCGTTACATGTGGTGGTGAAGGTCTGCTAGGTCGTGGGTCGATATCATCCCCTTTTGTAAGTCAATAGCGTCCTACTACTCGTGGTAGGAGTAAGACATGCTATGTTTCTGTCCTTGCCGCCTAGTATGTTGCGGTGGTCCAAGCCTTGTGTTGAAAATCCTTAAGGTCAGAAAATCACAATGAATACTGAATGAGTTGTCCGAGCTTGAGCAAATGACGACCGTACAGAATCCTTGAACATCAGCCTTACTTTACCCAATAATCTGGTCGTGTTTTTCCCTCCTCCTCATATATCTGGTCTGTTTTCCCTCCATCCTCATATATCTGGTCTGTTTTCTCCCTCCTCCTCGATATATCTGTCGGTTTTCCCTCCAATACCTCATCCAGTATATCAATGGATTTGTCTCGGACGGTCCTATGTCGAATGTGCTAACATAAAATAATGTATAGGATCCATACTTATATTAAGTTTCCGTCCACACATGATCCAGAATACAAGGCCTGATTCGATGTACATATTATTATAAGCCAGCTCTTGTTCAATAGGTTTCCTCGTTCGGTCCGACAACCGGTTATGAGGGCCTGTGTCAATCTTAGGAACTTGTCCTTCACAAATCTAGTTGTTCCTAGTTTTCCAAATCTCCTAGTGGTTCCTTTTCCCATTTCCTAGCCTAGCCCCCTATCCAAATCTCCCTAGGTTTCCTTCCTATATTTCCTAGCTGACACCTCCCAAATGCTCAGTTTCCTAGTTTTCCTAATTTCTTCCTCCTAGTTCCCCCCCCGATCTAGAATTGCATAGTTTCCCTAGTAAACACATCTCTAATTCTAAATATACAGTATTTGACAGAATTCCCTAGTTGGAACACACACACGCCACGGACTGCGAGAACTTTCTATGAAATCTTGCAAGATGTCCAGAAGGCTCTGTACCTGTATCGTCCATATTAAGGGGCGCCCTGGAGGCGCGTCCGGAGCGTGAAATGAATGAATTCTTGAGTTCCGTGTATTTGAATTAGTATGAATTGTATTTATGCCCAGAAGGCTCTCGATCCTGAGTAAAACGTCCAACACATAGTTTTTCTATCTCGCCACAAATATCTTACCCGCCCTAGTCTCTAGTGTCTTCTTTTTTATTGACGAGCATAGCTTCATGCAGCTCCTTGACTGCCTATTCTGCAATTTGTTTTCCGCCGAGACGGCGAGCAGCCAAATTGCTGGCTGAAGCTATGTAACCAAGTTCAAGTTCAAGGCCTATTCATCCTTACCTACGCCAACTTGTGCACCTTCAAGCTTACACACTCCAACTTCCCTGAACGTACTTGAAAAAGTGGGGCCGGAGCCTAGCGCTTGGGACTTAGTGAGCTGCCTAGAAGCGCTGAAGGAAAGGCAAAGAAAAAAGACCCTGCTAGTGCGCCTACGTATTGCAGGAGGGCAGAACGCCATTCGAACTGCATCCTCCGGGTTGCTTGGTTTGTGGTCCGGGGACTACGGGAGACCCACCCGCTGGGATGAAAGTCTATTCACAAAAAACAAATTGCTCCCTAGTCACCTCCGAAACCTCATTGTTTCCCGTATCTTCCAATGAGCATCTCAGTTTCCTACTTTCTATCCCCCCCCCCCCAGCCAGCCCCTTCCCCCCCCCCCCCCCGCCATAAACCTCCTCTTGGTTTCCTACCGCCTAGCGTTCTCCTGGCTAATCAAATCTCCAAAGTCTCAAAAATCTCGGATTTCAAAATCTCCCACTCTCAAAAACACCAGGTGCCCCTGTCTCAAGCTCTACTTTTTCTCATCCCATCATGTTTCTCACAGTAACACTTATACCAGAAAAAATCAGGTGCCTGGCCTACTAATATCCTAGTCTCCGAATCTATAATCTCCTAGTAATACGTCAGTTTCTACTTTCGTGTCTCACACCGCCCCCACCCCCCCCCCCCTTAAAATCTCTTGGTTTCCGAGTCTCACTAGCTGCGCCTGGCCTAAAATACAAACTCCTTTGGCAAATGTCGCAATGGCTAAAAGGTAATTCATAACGTCCTGGTGGGGGTTGTGTTTAAGTAGATCCCGTCGTACGCTTGGGGAAGCGGTCTCCATACCGTCTACTGGACAAGGGCTATCCTACGGCGGGTAACGGCCAACCTCCCGACAGGATGAGCGACCCGAAGGGTGTACGCCATGGCGTTTGTAACGATCCATGTCGTACTACCCAAACAAAAGACTACAACCCAATCAGCCATGGCCTAACACAGATGGCCAACTATGTCTATTTGAAGGTAACCCTGGTGGGGTGGGGTGGAGTGGGTGGGGGTGGGCTTTGGTCCTTTGTTACCTACCTACTTATACGAGTTTCCTGGACAACTGACACCCAAAAGACCGTCCATATTTAAATAAAGTATGATTACGAAGACGCCTGGTGGGGCGTGGTTTAAGGGAGCCCGTCGTACTCGGTGGGGAGCGATCTCCTACACGGATCAACTGGGACAAGCTACCACATCGAGGTTGACGAGGGTCGACCTGCCAACGTCAAGATGCGACCGAAGGGGGAGATTCCGAACCCCGACTCTTCGGTCCTTAGTCCTTCTGTCGTACACTAGACCATTGTTAATCGCTAAAGAGGCTAGGGTCTGTTTATATATATATATATATATATAATATATATTATATACATAGATATATCTATATATAATATCTATATTATAGTATATCTATATCTTTAAAATATATCCCACAAACACACGATGGCCAAAACTTGTCAGGAGGTGGTGTCGCTTGGTGGCCTTGGTAAGATACAGAGGAGCCCCTAAGTTTGGCTAAATAGCCTGTTTGTTGATAACCACCTTCCTTAATAAGTCGTTAACACTATGAACGGTGGCATTTACAGTACCGTTTGGTTGTATTCCGTCAGCATCCTTACATTCGTAGATTTAAGGATGATCAATTAGATACGATAGCTCACATAAACACAACGGAAAAAACACCGCCCAACACAAACAGTCATACCACATAAAAACAACGCATCAACAAAAATACCACACAACCACATAAAACTGCGCAATCCACTTGTTAAAAAAAATTTATATATATTTGTATAATGTAACTGAATCAACTTGGGTAGATACACGAACTCAGGGCCCCCGTAGGTAAACGATTATTTGAGGCTCACTTCATCTATGCCTTTTCTTTTAGCCCTTCCTATCACGGTTTGGCAAGTCCCTTTAGCCAATCTGGCCTACCCCTCGACTGTAACATACATACATACATAAATACATTAGGTTCCTCTTGACTCCCCCCATAAGTTCCCCTTGTCTGTAGAAAGTAGTCAGTCGCATACAGTGAGTATCCAACCACCCACTCAAAATACAAGCCATGCAACTCAGTACATAATCAGCATATATTCAGCACGTATCCAACCAAGTGTCAGTGTACAGTATCCAACTGTCAGTCGGTATCCAACCCACAAGCACTTCACACGTCGTAAGAACAGCATATGTCAGTACAGTATCCAACCAAGTGTCATCGCAGGATCCAACGTGATCAGTACTTTACTCCAAACGCACCACACATGCACACGTCAAGTCAACAGAAGACCGCATTGTCAGTCCAGTAATCAAAAACACAACCACGTGTCGGTACGGTATCCAACGCCACAAGCCACGTCCTACTGATATCACACGGAGTGTCCGTACTTATCCAACTCACGCAACACAGTGCGGTGATGTATACATTATGCAACAGCGTGTCGTACGGTATCCAACCATGTCTACGGTATCCATCACACATTACATGCACATGTTGTACAGTAACAGCACATGTCTGTGCTATCCAAACAGCGTGTCAGTACGATAATCCAACCCCACAAGCCAACACACTATTCGTACAGTATCAGCACATGTCAGTACAGTATCCAACGGAGTGCCAGTACGGTATCCAACCACACAAGCACATGCGGAGTGTCAGTACAGTATCCAAACATAGGTCGTTTCAGTAATCGTATCCAACCACATAAGCACTTGCGGATTGTCAGTACCATTTATCCGACAGCGTGTTTGGTACGGTATCTGAGCACACAAGCCACATGCAAATAAGGCAGTACCGATATCCAACCATTGCAGTTCGATATCCAGCAACCACATAAGCACATGCGGAGTGTCAGTACATTATCCGACAGCGTGTTGGTACGGTATCTAACCACACAAGCACATGCAAATGGCAGTACAGTATCCAACCGAGTTCAAGTTCGATAAATCCAAGCCACATAAGCACTGCGAGTGTCAGTAGCGATTTATCCGACACGTGTTGTAACTGTATCTACCCCAACAAGCAATGCAAATGGCAGTACAGTATACAGTATCCAACCAAGTGCCAGTTCCGTATCCAACCACATAAGCACATGCGGGTGATCAGTACCTTACCGACAAGCGTGTTTGTACGGTAGAAATCTAACCACCAACAAACCACATGCAAAATGGCAGTAACAGTATCGACAGCGGTGTCGTACGGTATCGACCACTCACAGGCATATGCAAATGTCAGTACAGTGTACATATCCAACAACCAAGTGTCAGTTTCCGTATCCAACCACATAAGCACATGCGTACGTGAGATCCAAGCCAAGTGTCATACAGAACATGTCTAAGGAGCACTGCATATCTGAGGAGCTTGTACCTTACAGGAAATTCATCTCCCCCTGAGTCTCCAGACGCGCTTGGGGAGCGATCCACGCCCTGTACCCTTCCTTCAGAACCCGCTGCCCTTTTCGAGCCCCGTAGCATTGATAGCCAGTGCGTGAATCCAGCACTTGGTTATTGCCGCCCACTCTTTCGTAGGTGCTGGTTGCGGATGGCGCTTGGGACGAGGGGCTTTTTTCCTTCGGTGGTGGCCGCGAGGTCCTCTCCAGCATTGCGGGTAAGGGCCCCCCTGGGGCTGCTGATGTCAACGAAGTCTTTGGCCACATCCCCTTTCGCCCCGGGCGCTGGTGGTTGGCGAAACTCTGTTCATGGATGGGTGGAGTGGGAGGACGACTGGGTATCGGGATGGGAAGGGCCATTGTCCTCACATCCTTGTTCTAGAGCAGAGGGGGATCATTGGAGCCTGGGAAGGGCACAGCCTTGAACAGTCATGGCCTTCAACGTGGTAACGACCTAGCTGGATGAGATCTGCACCAAGGACCTCCATAGGGACCCCTCTACGACTGTGTTGGTGGGTTGGATTTGTTTTGATTGAGTTGTGGTATGGGTTGGATTTGTTTGCTTGCGTTGGTTTGTTGCGTTGGGTTTGGGTTTGGGACCATGTGTTGGCTTTATAAATTTGTGGATTTAGGATGTTGGGTTTGAATTTGTTTGGATTGGTTGGATTGGGCCCCACCTCATATGGGAACCCTCTACAGACCTTGTTTTGGGTTGGATGATATTGTGTTTGGTTGTTTGGATTGTGTGTGGCCTGGGTTGGGTGGCCCCACCCCACACAAGGGGGACCCCTCGTACGAACCTATGTATTGTGTGTTTAGTTGGTTCGGGTTGGTTGGGCCCCTACCAGCCACACAGGAGACTGATGATGTAAGTAAGGCAGGATGCTTGAACGCCGGGTGGTATTAAACTGGGTTCAATGTCAGGTCATACTATCATGAGGTTGGTCGCCTGCCTGCAAGGACTCCCACAAGAAACCTTTTAGAAGTAGCATTGGCACTAATCATTAAGCATTAGAAGCCATTGGTACTATCATTAAGCGTTATAACAGGATTGGCACAATCAGTAGCGTTATAACTAGCATCGGCATTAGATTATCATTAGTACTACAGTATAACTATCCATTGGCAGAGCATAGCACCATGCATTGGTACATCCTTAATCGTTTAAATAGAATTGGCACCAATATTAGACATTAAAAACGAGCATTGGCATTATCATTAGTACTCAACCAGTATGACTAATCATAGTAGCATTAGAACCAGCCGCATTAGCACTATCATTAGCGTTATCACTAGGATTGGCACTAGCAGTAGTATTACATTAGCATTAAATCCTAGTCATTAACGAATAACTAGTATTGGAATAGCATTATAACTAGCATGGCACTTGTGCTTTATAATTTGCGATTAGCACAAATCGTTCTCATTATAATTAGCATTGGCATTAAATTATAACTGTCATTGGCACTTGCGTTATAATTTGCATTCGCACTAGGGCGGGAATCCATTCCTCATTAGACACTGAGCCTGCCACTGACAGCGATTTTTGTACTATAGCATACGCTTTAAACTAGCACTGAACAGCAGTGGTACATCATTATCGTTATACAGCACCGTACCATCGTCGCATTCGAGGGTCTTGAGCCTACGGGAGGAAGCAGCCCATTTGTACGGCGGCGGACAATCACAACCATCCAATGCCATCCATGAGTGATCTACCCTTCCACTCCAGTCTAACCCAAATACTACAGATTCACTGCTTACCCATAAAACCCATTCAATGCCTACACCAGTTAAGAATGCCTACCTCCCATATCCCCCAGGCCTACCCAACCCTTCAATTCCTACCGATAGCCTTCCCCATGCCGAACCCATCCCATTTACTCCACTGCCTACCCATACCCATTCCCCCATGCCTACCCATGCAATGCCTACCCATACCCATTCCCCCATGCCTACCCATACCATTCAAAGGAATCTACCCAGACCCATGTCCCCCCATGCCTACCCATACAAAAAGCCCATTCAATGCTACCCAATACGGTACCCTCCTCCATTCCTACCTATGTGAAAAAAAAAACAACTTCCTACCCATCCTTCCCCCATGCCTACCTATGCAATGCCTACCCATACCCATTCCCCCATACCTACACATTCAATGAGGAGGGCTGTGGGCCTACGGGAGAAGAGGCCCATGTGATATACCTACTAGGTACTGATTACTTGAGCATTAGCAACGAATCATTATCACTAGCGTTCTATCACTTTGCGCCTACCTACCCATTCACGAAGGGCCGTGCGCTGATGGAAGAAGTGCCACCATTTGATGAGGCGCGACAACCATCCAACCCATCCATGGTATCTCCATCCAATACCATCTATCTACCCCATCCTACACAGCAATGGCCTCCCCTTACTATTTCCCCCCAGACCTACCCTGCAATAGACCGCCGTCCACCCAATCCACGCGTATCTACCCATTCATGCCACCCTTAGAGCCATTCCGCCATACCTAGCCCATATCCAATGATGAGGGCCGTGACTGATTGGAGAAGCACCCATTTGATAAGGCGTCGATCTCGGGAGCTGCTTGGTCTGTCTGACGTTTCCTATCAGCCTCGAAGAATCCTTCACCTATAACCGGAGATGAAACATGGGTCAGGTGAATAATGAGTGATTGACATGAATGGAATTAAATGCCTGAACAAATTAAAAATTGAAATTACTTGAAGGTTGAGGAATCAGATCGAGGGAAATGCTTGATTCTGTGTGTTCTGGTTTCTGAATTTCGTGTTTTTTTTTTATTGTAAAAGCGGAAAAACGTAAGGTAACGGGGTCGTCACATCACCACTTCTAAAGTCCTTTAACTACAACCAGATAAATCATGGTTGCGTGGTTAAAACTTAATAATGGCATGAATGCCCATGACTGTAGCAGGCTAAAAATGAGGGAATTTAATGACTAATAAGATAGGAGGAATCAAAGTCTTTGATAATGCTTGTTGTTTTTGACGAATTCAGTCAACTCATGGACGATCAGGGATTTGATGTTTTTCAAATTGGGCTTCTCGTACAATTTTTGTTCGGCGGCCTGGGAGTTCGTGCGTATATTCAAGTCCTTGTGTAGCGGAGGTTTTGGGGGGGGCCAAGACGGGTCCAGGAAGCGATCGCTGCTTGTAGCATAAAGGTCCGTTATCTACAACCAAAATGAAACAGGTTGCTGTGAATAAATGCTGAATTAGCTGTAATGACTAAGATAAGAGCGGCGGATCTCTTTAATAGCTTGTTCAGATACTGACAGTTTTGTTTACCTCCAATTCACTTCAATACAACCGGAATGAAAGCATGGCCTGTCATTTCAGTGAAATTAATTTAACGACAATGAGGCGGCGGATCTCGTGAAAATGCTTGGTTTTTGACGATTTGAGCTACTCAGTGTCCTTCACATCACCCGATGAAAATATTGTTGCACGTGAATATATTTGCATGATAATGCTGATGATTGCTATAATTAATGTAATTACTGCATCCGAGGGCGACGGATCTCGTGAAATACTGTTCGGACGGTTTCCAGGCACATCAAATAAGGAATCATACATCACACAACGAAAAAACTACAACATCAATCATAAAAAACAATAATAACCTCAAACTAAACATCACTACGAAAAACAATATACATAAAACTCACAACAATCATACGTAAAAACAATAATACATAAAACTAAAAACAATCAGGGAATCGTAATAAAAAAACAAAAACATACAACTAAAATATCAATACGTCCCAACACTAACACATACACAAACGCTAATAAAAAAAACAAACAACAATCAATACATAAAACATCATACATAAAAATGATAACACAGAAAAATATGTTTGCATCTAGCCTGGAAGCTCAAGCACGGGACCTAGCATTCCACCTGTAGCTTGTAACACTGGGTTCAGCACCCTCAGAAAATAAAAATAAATGTAACATAAATTGAAAGCGTGTTGGGTACGCACCTGGGGCTCAAGTGCGCTCATGCTTCCACTTACATCGTGTAACACCTGGGTTTAGCACACTCAAAATGATAAAATAAATAAGTAAATACTAAAGAAATAAAGCGTGTTGGGGTTTCAGCTGGTGCTCCAGTGGCGCACCTTGCGTTCCACTTGTAGCTGTAACGTCCTTTGTGTCAGCCACACTACACCATAATAATAATAAAATCAATTTAAGCATTAGCCACATGGGGTTGTTCTCAGCCTGGTGCTCAAGTGTCGCCACATGCTTCCAATCTTGTAACTCTCTGGATTTCATCACACGTCAAAATATAATTACACATAAATCATACACAGATCGTGTTGGTTCGCACCTGGTGCTCAAGTGCGCCCATGGTTCCATATGTCCTTTGCAACTCCTGGGTCCAGCACACTCAAAATAATAAAAATAAATAAATCAATACAAAATCAATACGAAATGGATCAATACAAAATAAATCAATACGAAAGCTCAATAACACAAAAGATAATTCATAGGAAATAAATGCAATAATGGACGACAATAATCAATGACGAAATAAAATCAATACGAAATAAATCAATACAAAATAAATAAAGAGGTGTAGCTTCGGCACCCTGGTGCTGCCTTGCTGTCACAGGTCCGGTGTCACTCCTGGTATCAACACAACGCAAATTAAGATAATGGGTTTTACTTCATATAATGGGGTTTAATTCATATCATATGGGTTTTAATTTCCATATATACAGGGTTTAATTCATATAATGTTTTTTTATCATATAATGGGTTTAATTCATATAGGGTTTAATTCATATATGGTTTTAATTCATCAATTTGTATTAAAACGAAAACTGTTGGTGCAAACCTTGTTGCTCAACTAGCCCCTATACTCTAATTGCTATCCACTTGTAATCCTTTGTAACCACCTGAGTTATAACGACCTCAAACAGATAAAATAATAATAAATGCAAATAAATAAAACGTGTTGGGTTCGCCTCCTGGTGGCGGCAGTGCGCCCAGTTCTCCACAATTAATCTTACCCAACTAGTTGAGCACACTCAAAAAGATTTATAAAAAAAGATTGAAATAGACAAAAGTGTTGGGGGATAATGCAACTCTGTTCTCAAGTCGCCAATTACTTCCACATGTGTACGGTTACTGGAACTCCTGTTTTTAGCACAATCAATAATATTAAAACAAAATCATGGTAAATATAAACAACCAGTGGTTTGGTTCGAACATGGTTCTCATGTGCGCCCTGCTCCATATGTCCTTTTAACTCCTGGGTTCAAGCCACACCCAAAATAATACAATATAATATAAGAGTTAAAATAAATAGCGAAAACACGTTTGGTTCGGGCGACCTGGTGCTCAAGTGCGCCCTTAGGAAGTGCTTCCACAGTATCTTGTAACGGTCCTGGGTTACAACAGATCTGACAATTGATTTTAATAAGTTCAACCCATTCATACGAACTACTTTTGAGATGTTGTAATAGGTGTCCACATTCATTAAGAATCTACAGTTTACGATATTTAATAGAGTGCCCCATTCATACGAAATCTAACATTTAGGTGTTTCTCGCAACTATATTATGCCTCAATTCTCAACATGTACACACGTTCCATAAGGCGGTGCCACCAATTTAGTAGTGCTCCCTACATGTAGTATTTACAAACAAACAAACGCATACAACATGTTTCCCAGAACAATTATATGTTTTAACAACAGAAAGACTCTTGTCATGTGCCAATGTGGGCCCCCCAAATTGTACATTTCCCCACATATTGAGATGCTCCCTCAAGGGCCCCCAGTGCTAACAACCCACATAGTTATATTACACAGCAAAATGAAACTGTTCCCAACATGGTATAAATTATCTGGACCAAAAGGAGGGAGGAACCTGTTTAACATGTGACCACCCAGCTTTATATTCGGAGCGGTGAATTCCCCCACAAGAATTAAGATGCTCCCAAACTCCCCACACTTATATAGCTTTCCCAATCTTGCCCAACATGGTATAAATGTTACCTAAAAAAAAAAAGAAGCCACGAACCAAAACTGTTATTACATGCCCCCAGTGTATAGTTACCGCACATTTTATTATTGGCTAATGACATTTATGTGTTTCACTGTATACATATACAAAACACACATTAACTGTCCCTCCCCACATGTGTATGCAAAGGGGAAGGGAAAGGAAAACCGCTCTTCTCTAATTCTGTTCAAAAAGACTCCTTTCTCTCTTAGGTTCGCGTACGAAAGAAAAATCTGCAATCTCACATCTTCTCTCCCTCCATCTCTCTCTCCGACTCCTCTCTCCTCTCTTTCTCTTCGCGTTCTCTCTCTCCGCTCCCTCTCTTCCGCTCCCTCTCTCCTTCCTCTCTTTCTCTCCTCTCTCCTCTCTCCTCTCTCTCATCTCTCCTCCTCTCTCTCTCCCTCTCTATCTTCTCTCATCTCTCTCTCCTCTCCATCTCTCTCCCCTCTCTCTCCGCTCCTCCTCATCCCCCCTCTTCCTCTCGTCCTCTCCGCTCTTCTCTCTCTCTCTCGCCCCCCCTCTCTGCTCCTCCCTCCTCTTCCCTCCCTTTCTCTCTCTTCTCTCTCTCAACTCACTCCTTTCCTCTCTCTCCTCTCTTCTGCTCCTCCCTCTTTTTCTCTCTCTCTTCTCGACCTCCCCCCCCCTCCCCCCCCCCTTTCTGCCTCCCCGCTTTCTCCCCTACGTACCTTCTGAAGTTCCCCTCTCCTCTCTCTCTCCTCTATCTTCTCCCCCCCCCCCCCCTTCTGCCTCCCCAGCTTTCCCCTCGTACCTTCTGAAGTTCTTGATCGATTCGCATCTCCCTTCGCTCCCTCTCTCTCTCCTCCTCTGCTCTCTCCTCGATCTCCTCTCTCTCTCTCTCTCGCCGCTCCTCCTCCCCCCTCACTCTCTCGCTCTCTCCTCTCTCTCTCTCCTCTCTCTCCCCCTGCCTCCCCCAGCTTTCCTCCCTCATAACCATCTAAAGCCATTTATTGCGGCATTCTGTCTCTCGTCTCCTCTGTCTCTCACTGCTCTCTCCCCCCCCCCCCCCCCCCCCCCTCCACCCCCCCCCCCCCCCCCCCACCCCCCCCCCCCCCCCCCCCCCCCCACCCCCCCCCCCGTCTCTCTCTCCTTCTCCTTCTTCTCTCTCCCCCCTCCCTCCCCCGCGCTCCTCTCGCCCCCCCCCACTCTCTCGTCTCCTCTCCACCCCCCCTCCACCCTCTCTCTACCCCTCTGTCTCTCCTCTCCTCTCCTCCCCTCTCTCTTCTCCCTCTCTCCCCCCCTCTCCTCCTCTCCTCCCCCTCGCGCCCTCTCCCACTCTCTTCCTCTCCCCCCCCCCCCCCCTCTCTCTCTCCCTCCCCCCCCCACCCCCCCCCCCCCACTCCCCCTTCTCCTTCCCCCCCCCCCCCCCATCTGTCTCCTCTCTCCTCTCTCTTCCTCCTCCCCCCCATCCACTCGCTCTCCCCCCTCTCCCCCCCCCCCCCCCCCCCCCCCCCCCCCTTCTGCCTCACCACTTTCCCTTCATAACTTATAGTCATTGATAGTTCGCACCCTCTCCTCCTCCCTCTCTCCTCTCTCTCTCCCTCCCTCCCCTCCTCTCATTCCCTTCCCTCCCCCATCCCCCCCTCTCTCCCCCGCTCCTGCCTCCCCAGCGTCCGCCCCCAAGAGCTTTCCCCTAATACCGTTCGGAAGCAAATTGATTGTTGCATTCTGTGTCTCTCTCTATCTCTCGATCTCCCTCAAATCCTCTATCTCCACCACCACCTCTCCCCCCCCTCCCCTCTCTATCTCCCCCATCCCCCCCCCTCCCTTTTCTGCCTCAGTCATCCAGCTTTTTTCCCTTCATACTAGAATTTCATTGAAGAGTCGCACCCCTCTCATTCTCTCTCTCCGCCCCCCTCTCCTGCCCTCCTCCCCAGCTTTCCCCTAATACCGTTCTGAATCAAATTGGAGTTTGCATTCTGTGTCTCCGCTATCTCTCTCCCCCTCCCTCCCTCCCCCCCCCTATCTCCCCCCCCCCCCCTGCTAACCTCCCAGCTTTCCCTTCATAACTTAATGGTTCATTGCTTGGTCGCAACCTCTCTCTCTCTCTCTCCCTCTTCTCTCTCCCCGCCTGCCCCCCCAGCTTCCCTAATACATTCTACACAAATTGATTTTGCATTCTGTGTCCTCTCTCTCCCCGTCTCCCCCCCCACCCCCCCCTCTCCCCCCCCCACCCCCCCCCCCCCCCTTCTAACCTCACAGCTTTCTCTTCGTAACTATGCAGTTCATTGATAGTTCGCACAACCTCTCTCTCTCTCGTCTCTTCTTCTGTCTCTCTCTGTCTCTCGCTCTCCGCCCCCCCCCTTACCTCCCCAATCGTTCCCTCCCCTCTTACCTTTGAATCCTATATCGTTGCTCCTGTGTCTTCAGCTTCTTCTCAGCTTCTTCAAGCTTCTTTCCAAGCGAGCACTTGGCCATCGCCAGCTCATCATCTTTCTGTGACAGCTGGCTTTTCAACTTGGCAGATTCAGCACACTGGCCAGCTAGTGCCTCACGCAGTTAGCCATCTCCAACTCCTTGTTCCTTGAGTATTTTTCTGTGAGTTGCATGGGTTTGATTCACTACCTATTGATCCTCAACATTTTTCAAGTGTTTTCCGTTTTTGATGTGGCGCATACTTTCAAATCTTGCACTTTCATCGGATGAGTGTGTTTTTGTACCAAACTTGGGTTTGTTAGTCAATGGTTTACTACTACTACATGGTTTACTACTATATGGTTTACTACTACATTGTTTGCGTACATGGGTTTGTCATAAATGGTGCATTCAAACGTACACACATTCCCTCTCTACTACCCCACATAAATGAAGGCCAGCCTGCTCTGTCGGGGCCAAGCCAATTGTCATCGCCAGACGGCTGACCTGCCTCTCATTCTCCCCTCTTTGTGATAGAGCCCTATTTATTCAACTGTAATGTGATCCCTATCTATTCTTCCCATGACCACCCTCCACCCTGCCCTATTACATTCCCTTGACCATCCACCACCCTGCCCTCAACCACCACCCTTAACCATCTAAACCCTGCCCTATTCCATTCCAATAACCTTCTTCCCCCGTTGGTAAAATGATTGTTTGGGGTTCACTTCATCAATGCTTTTACTTGTTAAGCCCTTCATACCAGGTTGCTAGAGGACAAAGAGTCGGGGGTTTGGCTCCCCCTTCGGTCGCTCTTGGCGTTGCAGGTCGTCGTCAACCGCGATGGTAGCTTGTCTAGTTGAGGTAGGAGACCGCTCCCCACCCGCGTACGACGGCTTCCCGTAACAACACACGCCCACCAGGCGTTTATGATTACCTAGGCCCTTCATATCACTGTTTGGGCAGTCCCTTTAGCCTATTTGACCTACTCCTGGACTGTAACATACACACCCTTCCCCCACTGGCGTTGTCCGAGGACCCCCTTCGGATAGTTTCCAGTCCAGTCCAGAATGGTGGTCCGAAACAGTCCAGACTGCTTCCTTCCTTCCTTCCTGTTCCACCAGATTTCAATTATATTCCCACACACCTGGAGCTCAGCCTGCTCTGTCTGGGCCAAGCCAATTGCCGTCGTCAGGCTGCTGACCTGCCTCTCACTCTCCCCTCTTTGTAAAGCTGCCAACTCCTCCTGCCTACAATTTGGATAGCAGTGTGTGTATGCATGAGTGGGTACATGTGCATGTGTGTGTGTGTGTGGTGGGTGGATGGGTAAGTGGATGGGTAGGTGGGTGGGTGGGTGGTGGTGTGGTTGGGGTGGGTGGTTGATTGGGTGTTTGGTTTGGTTGTGTGGTGAGTAGTGGGGTGGGTGGGAGGTGGGTGGGTGGGTGTTTGGGTGGTTTATTGGTCAGGTGGCTGGTTAGCTGGCAAGTTGGATAGCAGTGTTAGTATGAATGTATGTTACAGTCCAGGGGTAGGCCAAATAGGCTTACGGACCTTGCTTTCAAACTAGAGCACGATGTATGTATGCTACAGTCCAGGGGTAGGCCAAATAGGCTTAAGGGACTTGCCTAACCGTGACAGAAAGGGCCTAAATGAAAAAGTATGGTAAACTGCGTGCCCTGAGTGCTGCTTTTCCAGTTCCACACTCTTATAGCAATTCAGGGGATGAACTGGACTAACATTTCGTACTTTGTTGAGAATTGTCGAGAATTCCAGGCCAAATTGTCGAGAATTCTCGGATTTCCAGGCCAAAATTCTCGACGAAGTACGAGTTCTCGTGGAAACGTTATGTCCAGTTCATCCCCTGAATTGCTACAATGACTTTACCGGTGATGATGATGACGGCCATGAGGTGATGATGGTGATGATGGTGTGTGAATGGGCACGAAGGATCAGAATTTGTGGCTATAAGTGTGGCAATAAAACGGATTTGGGCTTGAGGGAATGATGGCGAGCTTGGAGCTGCGTTCTTTTACATTCTGCCTAGCATTCTGAGTTAGGACACTATATTCTTATCAGCTTGCATACATTTTTGCAATAGGCCAACGCTCCCGTGTGTGTGTGAATTCCATCGAAGACAGAGTTGTGCTATAATTGGTGCTGTAATACACTGTAACGTGATTCCGCTGTGGGTCTGGGCACTACCGGAGTGCTGTTCGAACTTTCCAGTTCCACTGCCTCCTCAGTTAGAATGTTGATATTGTACACATCCTTATACACAGTTACATCGGCAATGCTATTTTTCTGTGAATATCCATTGAAGGACTGCATTTGTGCTATAATTGTGCTGTAATTACATTGTAACGTGATTCGGCATGTGGGTCTGACACATACCCGGGCACTGCTTCTACTTCCAGTTCCACCATGACATCGCTCCCTTTTGTGTAAATATCCGTAGAATTACCGAGTGTGTGCTATAATTGTGCTGTTATTACACCGTAACGTAAATTGGCTTGTGGAAATGACACATACCTGAGTGCTTCCTCTTCCAGTTCCACTACCTTCTCAGTTAGGATTGCTAAGTTGTTCTCATGCTCGCACACAGTTGCTGCCTTGGCAACGCTCATTTTTGTGTGGATACCCGTCAAAGGACCGATTTTGTGCTAGAATGGTGCTATAATTGTGCTATACACCGTAACGCGATTTGGCTTGTGGAAATGACACATACCTGAGTGCCTCTTCTTCCAGTTCCACTACCTTCTCAGTTAGGATGTTGATGTTGTTCTCATCCTCGCACACAGTTGCTGCCTTGGCAACGCTCATTCATTTTTGTGTGGATACCCGTCAAAGGACCGATTTTGTGCTATAATGGTGCTATAATTGTGCTATACACCGTAACGCGATTTGGCTTGTGGAAATGACACATACCTGAGTGCTTCTTCTTCCAGTTCCACTACCTTCTCGGTTAGGATGTTGATGTTGTTCTCATGCTCGCACACAGTTGCATCGGCAACGCTCCTTGCAACTGCCTCTCTCTGCAGAGAGAGTCTCAATTCTTCTGATGTCGCCTTGGAGGTCGTGAACTGCTGGGCAAGCTCCGCAAGCTGGGTGTGGCATGGGCATGAGCAAGGGTGGTGGCGGTGTTTCGTCAGCAAGCGAAGAGAGTGCCATGGTGGTGGTCGGTGGTGGTGTGTAGGTAGGTGTGTAGGTAGATAGGTAGATAGGTAGGTGTGTAGGTGGGTGTGTAGGTGTGTAGGTGTGTAAATAGATAGGTGGGTAGGTAGGTGGGTAGGATTGTTGGTAGATAGGTAGGTAGGTGTGTAGGTTGGTAGGAGGGTAGTTGTGTAGGTAGATAGGTAGGTAGGTAGGTAGGTAGGTAGGTAAGTAAGTAAGAGTGACGTTGGAGGTCATGAACTGCTGGGCAAGCTGGGTGTGGCATTGGCATTAGTATGGGTGGTGGTGGTGTTTCGTAAGAAAGCGAAGAGAGTGTCATGGTGGTGGTCGGTCGTGGTGGGTAGGTAGGTAAGTAGGAGTGACCTTGGAGGTCATGAAGTGCTGGGCAAGCTCCGCAAGCTGGGTGTGGCATTGGCATGCGCAAGGGTGGTGGTCGTGGCAGGTGAGCAAGCAAGCACAAGCTGATAGTGGAATTGGTGGTGGTGTTTGGTCGGTCGGTTAGGTCAGTCCGAGTGGCTTGGAGGTCCCTGAACTGCGGGCAAGCTTCGCAAGCCTGAAGGGTGCCATTGCAGGAGCAAGGGTGGTGGGTTGGCAGGTGCGCACACAAAGTGTGTCATAGGCATTGGTGGTTGGTGGTTGGTGGTTGTGGCAGGTGAGCAAACGAAGTGTGTCATAGGCATTGGTGGTTGGTGGTTGTGGCAGGTGAGCAAACGAAGTGTGTCATAGGCATTGGTGGTTGGTGGTGGTGGTTGTGGCAGGTGAGCAAACGAAGTGTGTCATAGGCATTGGTGGTTGGTGGTTGTGGCAGGTGAGCAACGAAGTGTGGTCATAGGCATTGGTGGTTGGTGGTTGTGGCAGGTGAGCAAACGAAGTGTGTCATAGGCATTGTTGGTTGGTGGTGGTGGTTGTGGCAGGTGAGCAAACGAAGTGTGTCATAGGCATTGGTGGTTGGTGGTTGTGGCAGGTGAGCAAACGAAGTGTGTCATAGGCATTGGTGGTTGGTGGTTGTGGCAGGTGAGCAAACGATGTGTGTCATAGGCATTGGTGGTTGGTGGTTGTGGCAGGTGAGCAAACGAAGTGTGTCATAGGCATTGGTGGTTGGTGGTTGTGGCAGGTGAGCAAACGAAGTGTGTCATAGGCATTGGTGGTTGGTGGTTGGTGGCTGCATTGATGGTGGTAGATAGGCAAGAGTGGCGTTGGAGGCCATGAACTGCAGGGCAAGCTCCGCAAGCTGAGTGCGGCGTTGGCATAAGCATGGATGATGGTGGTAGGTGAGCAATGTTTCGGGAGCATTGGTGGTGAGCGGTCTAAAAAGAAAAAAGTGTGGCGTCCCCATCACACACAAGCTCATCAGAAACACAACACATGAACTAAAACGCACACCACAAACGCCAAGGGCAAAATAAGAACTTCAACAGCACACGGAAGCTAATCGCAGAGAGGACAGAGTGCAGTGCTGGGAAGGCCCCCCCACCACCAACACCACCAACACCTCCTGTCAAGCCCCCCCCACTCCCTCCTCCCAAGACCCCCCCCCCCCCCCCCCACACACACACACACA
Source organism: Chlamydomonas sp. ICE-L (assembly GCA_013435795.1). NCBI lineage: Eukaryota > Viridiplantae > Chlorophyta > Chlorophyceae > Chlamydomonadales > Chlamydomonadaceae > Chlamydomonas > Chlamydomonas sp. ICE-L. The sequence goes on along the minus strand of JACBWV010000905.1, from coordinate 33,384 downwards.
CACACTACCACCACCTCCTGTCAAGCTGATGAGTTGGTGTGTGCTGGTAACTGAATTACAACACAGCACAATACTACCAGAACACTCCCCAACACACGCCACGCACTACACCAGAGCATACACCTGCAACACCAACACACACAACACACGCACACCAAAACACAACGCACACACACACCACACCACACACTAAAACACACACCACAAAGGCCAAGGGCGCACTAGGAACACCAACAGCAAACGGGAGCGCATCACACAGAGAACAGAGGGGAATGCATCAAAGGATGAGCAGGTGTGTGCTGGTAACAGAATCACAACACAGCCCACCCACCCACCCACCACCACGGCATCACACGGCAAAACAGAGTGGTAATGCTGAGAAGTCATTTGAGGATGAGCAGGTGTGTGCTGGTGACTGAATCACAAAAAAGACAACACACCCCCCCCCCCCACCCACCCCCCCACCCCCCCCCACACACACGCATCACACGCAAAACCGAGTGGAATGCTGAGAAAGTTATTTGAGGATGAGCAGGTGTGTGCTGGTAACTTAATCACAAACACAGCCCCCACACCCCACCACACAAACACCCACAAAACACGCATCACAAGCAAACAGAGTGGGAATCAGAGAAGTCATTTGAGATGAGCAGGTGTGGGTGCGGGAAATGAATCACCCCCCCCCCCCCCCCCCCCCCCCCAACACCACAACATGCATCACACACAAAACAGAGTGGAATGCTGAGAAGTCATTTAAGGATGAGCAGGTGTGTGCTGGTGACTGAATCACACACAGCCCCCCCCCCCCACACACACACACACACACACACACCAACACACACACAGCGCAAAACAGAGTGGGAAATGCTGAGAAGTCTTTTGAGGATGAGAAGGTGTGTGCTTGTAACTGAATCACAACACAGCCCCCCCCCCCCCCCCCCCCCCCACACACACACACACAAACACACACACACGCATCACACGCAAAACAGAGTGGAATGCTGAGAAGTCATTTGAGGATGAGCAGGTGTGTGCTGGTAACTGAATCACAACACAGCCCCCCCCCCCCCCCCCCCCCCCCCCACCCACACACACCACTCAGATCACACGCAAAACAGAGTGGAAATGCTGAGAAGTCTTTGAGGATGAGCAGGTGTGTGCTGGTAACTGAATCACAACACAGCCCCCCCCCCCCCCCCCCCCCCCCCCCCCCCCCCCCCCCTCCCCCCCACACACCACACGCATCACAAGCAAAACAAGTGGAATGCTGAGAAGTCATTTGAGGATGAGCAGGTTTGTGCTGGTAACTGATCACAACACAGCCCCCTCCCACCCACCCACACGCATCACACACAGAACAGAGTGGAATGCTGAGAAATCATTTGAGGATGATCAGGTGTGTGCTGGTAAATGAATCACCCCCCCACACACACACACACACACACAATACTGCCAGAACACAACATGCACTCCACCAGAACACACAAAAGCAAACCAACAAACACAACAGACAACTAAAACACACACCAAGACTACCCCAACCCCCCCCCCCCCCCCCCACCACACACACACACACCATGCACTCCATCAGAACACACAAAAGCAACACCAAAACACAACATACACACCAAAACACAGACCATAAACGCCAAGGGCGCAATAAGTACACCAACATCTAGTAGTGTTTGTGTGTGTGGGGGTGGGGTGGGGTGGGGTGGGGTGGGGGGCTATGGTAGTAGTAGTGGGTGGTGGGTGGGTGGGATGGGGTGGGGTGGGGGTGGGGGGCTATGGTAGTAGTAGTAGTGTGTGTGTGTGTGTGTGTGTGTGTGGGGGGGGGGGGGGGGGGGGGCTGTGATGTGATTCAGTTACCAGCACACACCTGATCATCCTCAAATGACTTTTCAGCATTCCACTCTGTTCTGTGTGTGATGCGTGGTGATGGGTGGGTGGGTGGGTGGGCTGTGTTGTGATTCTGTTACCAGCACACACCTGCTCATCCTTTGATGCATTCCCCTCTGTTCTCTGTGTGATGCGATTCCGTTTGCTGTTGGTGTTCTTATTGCGCCCTTGGCGTTTGTGGTGTGTGTTTTAGTGTGTGTTGTGTGTGTGCGTTGTGTTTTGGTGTGCGGGTCTTGTGTGTTTGGTAGTAGTGTGTGTGTGTGTGTGAGTGTGAGTGTTTTGGTGTAGAGTGTTGTTGTGCATGTTGTGTTCTGGTACTTGTGTGTATGTGTGTGTGTGTGTGTGGGGGGGGGGGGGGGTACGTGGGGGGGGTATGGTGTGTGTGCTGTGTTGCGATTTAATTACGAGCACACACCTGCTCATCCTTCGAGGCCTTCTCTGCATTCCACGCTGTTCTCCCATGCTCCATCTGCAGCTTCAAGGCTGCCAGCTCATCCATCCGGTTTCGGAGCTGATGTTCTAGCTCATTGTGCACAGCTGTCATGTTGGCCATAGCAGTGGCACGAGCTTGTGTTTCGACCTGGATTGGGGTGGGGGTATATTGTTTTGTTTGGTGGGGAGGGGTCGTGTTTCGACCTGGATTGGGGTGGGGGTATATTGTTTTGTTTGGTGGGAAGGGGTTGTGTCTCGACCGGGATTGGGGTGGGGTTGTTTTGTTTTGTTTGGTGGGAAGGAGTTGTATTTCGACCTGGATTTGGGTGGGGTTGTTTTGTTTTGTGGGAAGGGGTTGTGCTTCGACTGGGATTGGGTTTTTTTTTTTTTTTTTTTTTTTGGTGGGGAGGGGTTGTGTCTCGACCTGGATTTGGGTGGGGTTGTTTTGTTTGGTTTGGTGGGAAGGGGTTGTGCTTCGACCTGGATTGGGGTGGGGTTGTTTTGTTTGGTTTGGTGGGAAGGGGTTGTGTCTCGACCTGGATTGGGGTGGGGGTATATTGTTTTGTTTGGTGGGGAGGGGGTCGTGTTTCGACCTGGATTTGGGTGGGGTTGTTTTGTTTTGTTTGGTGGGGAGGGGTT
>JACBWV010000905.1:22914-25414 GCA_013435795.1 Chlamydomonas sp. ICE-L | reverse complement strand
GTGGATAGCAGCCTCTACTATTTCCAGCTTCATGAAGAGTCGTTGCACTTTATCCTCTAGGCTGCAAGTGGTTGGTGGTGGTTGGTGGTAGGTGGAGGGCAGGGTGGTGGTAGTGGAGGGCATGGTGTGGTTGGATAGCAACCTCTATATTCCCAGCTTCATCAGGAGAGGTCGTGTGCAACTTTTATTAATTCCTCAGGCTGGCAAGTGGTTGGTGGTGGTTGGTGGTAGTTGAGGGCATGGGTGTGGTAGTGGAAGGGTCAGGGTGGTGGTGGAATAGCAGCCTTTACTATTTCCCATCCTTCCTCCAGCCTTCAGGAAGAGGTCGTTGCAGCACTTTTATCCTCTAGGCTGCAAGTGGTTGGTGGGTGGTTGGTGGTAGGGGGAGGGGGCCGGGTGGTGGTAGATGGAGGGCAGGGTGTGGTAGTGGAGGGCAGAGGGTGGTGGTGTGGTGGAGAGCAGCATCTACTATTTCCCAGGGACCATCTTCATGCTGAGTCTTGCAAAACTTTTATCCATAAGGAAGGATGCAATTGGGTGGTGGTGGTTGGAAGATGTTGGTGGTGGTGGTGGGTGAGGTAGTGGAGGGCAGGTTAGGTTTGGGTGGTTAGGTGGGTGTGTTGTTAGGTGTTGGTTGGTGGATGGTTGAAGCGGTGGTGGTGGGTCGGTGTTGGGTGGTGGGGTCGGTGGGTGGTGGTGGTGGTGTGGTCGGTGGGATGGTGAGTGGTCTCCGGTGTGGTTGGTGCAGGTTTCCGTGGTGGTGGTGGTGGGGGTGTCTGCGTGGTGTGGTGGTGCGTGTGGTTTGTGGCGGTGTCGTGGAAGGCCGTGGTCGGGAGCGTGGTGGTTTGGGTGGTGGTTGGGGTGTTGGTGGAGGGTGGTGGTGGTGGGCGGTGTCTGGCGGGCAGGGCGGGTGGTGGTTGCGGGGGTGGGTGTTGCGGGTGGTGGCTGGTGGGTGTGGGATGTGGTAGTGGGAGGGCCGGGCCGTGGTAGTTTGGGGGCCTCTGCTATGTCCACGCCTTCGTGATGAGACGTTGTCAATCTTGTAATTAGCGATAGATATATGGATACATAGAAAGAAAGAAAAGAATGTAGATAGGGATCAAGATTATAGATCAATATATATATATCCGAGAGTAGAGAGGAGAGAGAAATTATACCTACTTACTTTCGCACTTATGCCTCTATGATTTTGGCAAGGTTTACTTTCCTCTAACCTCTGACATCTTGTGTTTGTGTTTGGGGGGATATATATTGTGGATATATATATATTTGTATGTATAATATACATATTACCTATATTCTGTAATGATATGATCATATACATAACATATACACATATTATTACATATCTGATCTATCTTCACATACTATCTAAATCTATCTAGCTATCTATCTATCTATCTAATACTCTGCTATCTATATCTATATATCTACTATCTATATCTATAATCTTTATATCTATATATTACATATACATATATCGAGAGAGAGAGGGATTTTATTATAACTACCCCACACATTCCCGTCTTAGCTCTGAAGTGGCAAGGCTGGTCCTCCAATCTCGTGACGGCATCGCATTTGTAATTAGAGATACAGTAGATAGTAGATAGATGGATAGATATATCGTATAGAAAGCTAGATTTATAAACATATATATAGAGTGAGAGAAAGGGATAGAGAAGAATTGACATCACATGATTGTGGCGCTTACTCTGTGGAATTAAAGCAAGCTGGTTCTCCCAACTTCTGGCGCCTGCAGTTGTTTGTATTAGAGTATAGAGATATGGATATATGGATAAGTATGGGATAATGATAGATAGATAGAATAGATAGAATAAAACATATATATAAGGGAGAGAGAAATATTATACTCCATTCCGCTCTTTGCTCTGTGAGCTGTGCAAAGCTTGTCCTCCACGCGTTGGCTGCTCGCGCTGTGACGGCTACCAACCAGCTCTCAGGCATGGGCGTCCAAGTCTTTGGTGATACCCTGCATCGCGAGATCATTGTGCATCTTCTCCAAATGCATTGTGTTTGTTGTTTTGTGTTTGTGGTTGAGTGGTTGTTTTTGTGGTTGAGTGGTAGTTGTGTTGAGTGGTTGGGTTGGTTTGAGTGGTGGGTTATAGTTGGTTGTAGTTTGTGGTTTAGTGTGGGGGGTTGGTTGAGTGGTAGGGTGTTTGTTGTGTATGGTGGTTTGCGAACTTTATCATTGTGCTGCTTCTCATGCCTGTGTTGGTTGTTTGTGGTTGTGGTTTAGTGGTGGCTTGTGGTTCAGTGGTAGTTTGCGGTTGAGTGTGGGTTTTGGTTGAGTGGTGGTTTGTGGTTGAGTGTGGTTTGTGGTTGAGTGGTGGGTTTGGTTGAGTGGTATGGTGTGTTGTGTGGTGTTATGTTGTTTTGCTTAAACATTTAAATCATTGTGGCTGCTTCTCATGCCTGTGTTGGTTGTTTGGGTGTGGGTTGAGTGGTGGTTTGTGGTTCAGTGGTAGTTGTGTGGTTGAGT
>JACBWV010000905.1:12500-22414 GCA_013435795.1 Chlamydomonas sp. ICE-L | reverse complement strand
ATTGTGAGCATGCTGAGTGTGAGTTGAGCGGTTTTAAGGGAGGTATGTGAGGGAGAATGCTGAGGGGGGTTGGACTTCGGTGGATGTGTTTGTATTTTTGGTGTAAGGCAGGTGATCCATGTGTGAGGGCAGCTGATTTGTGAGTGAGTGTGGTTAGGTTGGTGTGTGTGTAGGGAAGCATGTTGATGTGATGGGTTGGTTTGGACTTCGGGGTTGGTGGTTGTTGTGCAGGTGAGGTGCGCAGCTTGATGTGAGTGAGGTTAGGTTGGTGTAGGAGCAGCTGAGGTGGTTGGACTTCGGTTGGTGTAGCAGGTGATGTGAGCAGCTGATGTGAGTGAGGTTAGGTTGGTGTAGGAGCAGCTGAGGTGGTTGGACTTCGGTTGGTGTAGCAGGTGATGTGAGCAGCTGATGTGAGTGAGGTTAGGTTGGTGTAGGAGCAGCTGAGGTGGTTGGACTTCGGTTGGTGTAGCAGGTGATGTGAGCAGCTGGAACTGTGGAGTGGAGGTTAGGGTTGGTGTAGGGAAGCCAGTATGAGGTGTGGTTGGGACTTCGGTTTGGTTTTGTAATTTTGGTTGTTATGTAGGAAGGTGATTGGTGTGGAGGCAGCTAATCTCTGCCCCTCCCTTTTTTGGTTGTTTTTGTGTCAAAGATCAGGGACGGAGATGCTCTGATGAAAGAAGATGATTCCCAATTTTTGAATTCATGTGAGTATACAACATTGTTGGTCTTCTGGCTTTACCCTCCCTGAAACCCACACCGAACCAGGCAAAATTGCATTGCCCCAACTCTAATTGAAAAAACCCACTCCAAGGTAGAGACCGCGCTGGCCATCATGTTGGGGGCCGTCTTTCATTGGGTTGAAGGGACCTTCAGCCCTAACACCGCTAAACATGCACTTCACATATAAATTAACACACCATTAAACTTAAACACAGTATAAGCTTAAAAATTTTATCCTGCACCACCACCGTGCCAGGCACATGCGGTTTGCCCACCCTGCTGCAAAAGCTGCGCTTGAGCCATGGAACATCCAAGGGTGGACTTGGGGCAAAAAAACAAAACACTCGCAGTGGGCTAGCTCATTGGGTCTGAAATTCGAAAGACCTGTGTACTGGCAGTGCAATAAGGGGGAACAATTACCCCAACACAGATTGCACAACATATACGTTGAAAAAATACCTACCCTCTGCACCACACCACACCAGGCAGCGCGTGCCCACCCTGCTGGGCCATTAAGTCAAACAGAAAAGCTTGCGCTTGAGTCCCATTGGGGAGACATAAAGTGGAGGGAAACATCGCGCAGGGCTGCGTCGATTTGTTTTGTACCAAATCCTGGGCTAGCAGGGTGCAAGGACAGGAAGAGTGAGCTTTCAATGAGCTTGAGTCGTGGCCCAATGGCCCCAAGGCGGCCTTCAAGTGACGCACAACCCACCAATAGGGTACTCTCCTTATTTTCTTTGACCGGATTATTAGGGGTAACTAGTTTTATTGTTAGGGTTGTCAAAACGATGGTTCACAACACCACGGAAGGAAGGTATTCCCGCAACCATTTGGGATTTTGGGCCAATTTTTTATTAGGGGATTTCTAGGGCACACTTTCGGTTTTACTTGTTTGAGTGTCAAACAAAGTGGGTCCCCAAGCACCAAGGCGGCCTTCACAAGGGGACGGCAAAAAAGAACCCCCAAAAAACGTATGCCCGCAACGATTTGGGCACTTTTGTGGGAGGGATTCTTCATTCAACAGGAGAGAGATACTCTTTGTAGTTACGTAGTTTTGGGGATTATCTTCACAGGAAGAGTTAATAGTAATTGTGTAATGTTTCAGATGTTTTAGATTTGTCAAAAAAAACAATGGTTTTGTATGCCTGCCCAAGGGGCTGGTTGCACTTCCCCAAAGGTAGGGCAACCCCCCCACCCAGGTGATGGCCCGCAATGAGTTTTGCGTTTTTTTTGGGGTGGATTTCTTTCCTCGGGTTTGTCAAACACAAAAATACGGTGCTGCCAAGGGCTTGCCTTCAAGGATGGTTGGCAACTCCCACCAAAGGTATTTGCAGCGCAATGATGTTTTTGCGTTTTTTGGGGATTTTTCTTTCTTCGGTTTCTTTTCCCAACACAAAGGTGGTGCCCCAGGGCCGACCTTAAAGGATGGCACTCCCCACCGTATTGAGTGCACTCGCAAAATGATTTTTGCGTTTTTTTTTTGCTTTTTCTTGTTAGTGTTGTCCAAACACAAAGTGGCTTTCTGCCCAAGGGCGGCCTCCATGGATGCTTTGGGCAACCCCAGCCCAAGGTATGACCCGCACAACTGATTGTGCGTTGTTTTTGGCTTTCTTTTAGAGTTGTTCAACAACAACGGTGGTGGCCCCACGCGGCTTTCAAGGATGGGCCAACCCCCTCAAGGTATTGGCCGGCAATGATTTTTGCGCTTTTTTTTTTGGGGGCTTTTCTTCAGCTTTGGTTTTCGTTTTGACCAAATAAACCATAGGTAGGCGGTCAAGAAGCGGGTCTTGCAATAAGAGACGGTACCCCACTGGTTATTTGCTCCGGAGACAATTTCTGAAAAAACGGACATTCTTCCATAAACGTTTTAACCTTGGTTCAACTTTTTTTACCTGTTTGGTTTTTACCTTTGCTTCTTTTTAACCTGGTTTAACTTTTTTTCCGTTTTGTTACCTGTTGGTCCCAACAACGCTTTGGGGGGGGCACTTGCGGCCATGGCTTAAAATTCTTGTTGTAGGGTTTACTATATATTTAAACGGACGGGAAAACCCCACCCAAGGTATTTCCATCGGATTTCTTCTAGGGATTTTTTTTTACTTTGTTACTTATGGGTTTAGGGTTCGTCCAAAACAATGGTGGTGCCAGGCGGGGCCTGTCCTCAGGGATGGCAAACCAAAGTATTGCCCCACAACGATTTTCGGAGGGATGGGGATTGCTATTTTGTTAAGGGATTCTACATTAGTTACTTGTTTCAGCAGGTTGGTTTCTAAAAAAACAATGGTGGTACAACGGTGGTTAAAAACCTCAAGGACAGAACCCAACCCACCAAGGCGGCATACTCAGGGATTCTTTCTTAGCGGTTGACCTTGTATTTAGTAGCGCTAAATTAAAATCCCCCCATCATTCCCCCCCTCCACCCCTCAACAACCTGGTACTTACTATCAAAAATTCACTTTTCCACTCGCAAAAAATCATGTAGTGTCAAACCAATCATCCACCCCACACCCAGAGATCTCATTAGATTATTTTTACCAACGGGGAATTTACGTTGTTTACTCCACGTAGCGCTAAAAAAAGCGGGACTCTTGGCTTTCTTTCTTAGAGTTGTCAACACAACGGTGGTGCCAAGGCGGCCTTCAAGGATGGCAACCCCACCAAGGTATTGCCCGCAATGATTTTTGCGTTTTTGGGGCTTTCTTTCTTTTGGTTGACAAAACAATGGTGGCGTCAAGGCGGTCTGCAAGAACGGTACCCACTGGTATTGCCCGGACGATTTCTGCAACTGACATCTTCAATAACCGTTTTACCTGGTTTCACTTTTTTTTACCTTGTTTGTTTTACCTTGTTTTTTTTACCTTGTTTCACTTTTTTTCCTTTTGTTTACCTTGTTTCCACAAACGCTTGCACTTGCGGCCATGCTTAAAATCATGTAGTGTTACTTATATAAAGGACGGGAACCCCACCAAGGTATTTCCTCGGGGATTTCTTCCTTAGGGATTTTACTTTGTTACTTATTTTGGGTTTAGGGTTGTCAAAACAATGGTGGTGCCAAGGCGGCCGTCAAGGATGGCAAACCCACTAAGGTATTGCCCACAACGATTTTGAGGATGTATTTTGTAGGGATTCTACTTAGTTACTTGTTCAGGGTTGTCAAAACAATGGTGGTACCAAGGTAACCTTCAAGGACAGCACACCCACCAAGGCATCTCAGGGATTTCTTTCTTAGCGGGTTTACTTTGTTACTTAGTAGCGCTAAACTCCCCCCTCTTCCCCCCCTCCCCCCTCACAACCCTACTTCTATCAACATTTCCACTTTCCAATCAAATCATGTAGTGTCAACATCATCACCCCCACCCAGGTATCTCATAGATTTATTTACCAGGGATTTTACTTTGTTACTCAGTAGCGCTAAACGCCTCCCCCCCCCCCCCCCCCCCCCCCTCACAACCCTACTTCTATCAACATTTGCACCCCCACCAAGGCTCTTATAGGGTTTCTCTAAAAATAATGGAGCAGATCCCGGCAGCGTTACCCTTGAGGCTGATGCCTAAGGTGTTGAGTACGAGTATGCTTAAAAATCAAATTATGTAGTGTTACTCGTGTCAACATCATCACCCCCACCCAGGTATCTCATGGATTTATTTCTCAGGGATTTTACTTTGTTACTAAGTAGGGCAGAACCCCCCCCCCCCCCCCCCCCCCCCCCCCCCCCCCCCCCAAACACACACACACACACACCAAAAAAAGAACAGAGTGGATCCCAGCAGCGTTACCCTTGAGGCTGATGCCTAAGGTGTTGAGTACGAGCATGCTTCAAAATCAAATCATTTAGTGTTATTTACATCAACCTTCTCACCCCCACTAAGGCTCTTGAGGGTTTCTGCAAGAAGAACGGAGTAGATCCCAGCAGCGTTACCCTGGAGGCAGATGCCAAGGGTGTGGAGTATGTGTATGCCGTGACCAAGGATGACGGTAAAGCAGCTGGTGAGGTGTTGACTGCGGAGCTACCTGCCCTGGCCGCCTCTATCACTTTCAAGAAGAGCATGCGATGGGGCGCGGGAGACACCGCGTTCAGTCGCCCTGTGCGCTCCCTGTTGGCCCTACATGGCTCTGCGGTTCTGCCCTTCTCCTTTGCTGGTTTGACAGCTACTAGCTACACTCACGTGTTGAGGAACTCAGCTACTCCCGAGGTAGCTGTGCCGTCGGCCGCCGTGTACTGCTCTGTACTGCAGGCCAACCAAATTCAGTTGGGGCTGCAGGAGAGGAAGAGCGCCATCTGGGAGGCAGTACAGAAAGAAGCCAGGTCACTCGGGGGCGAGGTACCGGACTCGTGCAAGGGGGATTTGCTCGATGAGGTGTCTAACCTTGTTGAATCCCCCACCATTGTAGCTGGTTCCTTTGACCCAAGCTTCTTGGTCCTCCCAAGGTACGTTGCCTGAAGTGGGCATCAGCTTGGCTTGGCATTGGCTTGGCTTGTGCATTGGCTTGGCTTGAATTGGGCATTGGCTTGGCTTGGCATTGGCTTGACTTGAATTGGGCATTGGCTTGGCATTGGCTTGACTTGAATTGGGCATTGGCTTGGCTTGGGCATTGGCTTGGCTTGGATTGAATTGGGCATTGGCTTGGCTTGGGTGTTGGCTTGAAAATGGCTTGGCTTGGCTTGGTTCCTGTTTGAATTGTGATTTTGATTCATTATAGATCAAATTCAGGGATACCCCAGTGAAAGCCAAAGAGCTGCCCCCCGCATCCTCGCGCCTCGTAATAAGGCATACTATTTATGTTTTTATTTATTTATGGCTATTTATGGCTATTTATGCAAATATTACTACATATACATAAATAGCAAAAAGCAAAAAATGGCTACATAAAAGGCATACTATTTATGTTTTTATTTATTTATGGATCAAACTCAGTGATACCCCAGACACCCTGTGATTTGAGAGAGCATAATCCACTTCGCCTTCTTGTACTTGAAATTGGCCCTTTTTAATGATTTGAAGCAGGATTTAATATTGGATATGAAGGTGAATTTGAATTTGAAATGCATGCTATGCAGGGATGTCCTTGTCATGGTGATGCGCAAGCACCAGCGCTACTTCCCCCTGTTTGCCGCTGATTTTGAATTTGAATTTGAATGCTCCGCAGGGATGTTCTTGTCATGATGATGCGCAAGCACCAGCGTTACTTTCCCCTGTTTGCCGCTGAATTTGAATTTGAATTTAAATGGCATGCGGGGATGTACTTTTTATGGTGATGTACAAGCACCAGCATTACATCCCCCTGTTTGCCGCTGAATTTGAGTTTGAATTTGAATTTAAATGGCATGCAGGGATGTCCTTGTGATGGTGATGCGCAAGCACCAGCGTTACTTTCCCCTGTTTGCCGCTGACAGCGAAGAGCAGCTTCTACCCAACTTCGTGACTGTAGCAAACGGCCCTGTGGACCCCCCTACTGTGGCCGCTGGTAACGAGGCTGTGTTGAGGGCGAGGTTTGAGGATGCAGCGTTCTTTTACAAGGAGGACCTGAAACAACCCCTGGAGGATTTCAGGTCAGTGGGTGGGTGGCAGTGTGTATGTGGGTGGGTGGGTGGGGGGGGAGGGGGGGGGGGGGGGGGGGGGTCAAAGGATGCAGCATTATTTTACAAGGAGAAACTGAAACAACCCCTGGAGGATTTCAGGTCAGTGGGTGGGTGGGAGTGTGTGGGGGGTGGGTGGGTGGGTATGTGTGGGTGGGTGGGGGGTGGGGGAGGGGGGCTTTGAGGAAGCGGCATTCTTCTACAAGGAGGTCGGCCCCGGGGGTGGGGTTCTAAACAGGATGGCTTCTGGATTTGTTGTTCAGTTGTCTATAATTGCGATGCCTTAAAGGTTTGCCCGGAGTGAGAGGGCGAGGGGAAATAGCATCAGGCGCACAGCATCTCGCGAGTGAACCCTTCCCACCCCACCGACTCATTAACCCAATACTCGCTCGGTTCCTACAAAGCAGACAGATGTGTGCAGGTGTAAATGCGATGCACATTAGCTATCAGCTATGCCCGCGCTGGAATCAAAGAGTAGGGGGGAAAAGCAGGGGTCAGCTGTCAGTCAGAGCTCCAGGGGAAATCTGCAAACAGCGGTTGTTAGGCTTTGATGCCGGAAGCGAGTAGAAGGGCACGCATTCCCGCCCAGTGCAAAGCAATAGCTGCCATAAGCGCGCCCAGTCAGAGCTTTGTTCCTGTTGCGAGTGAAAAAAGGGCGTCAAGCATTCCATTCAACAGCAGCAGTTGTAATAGTTGTGGAAGAATAGCTTCAGAATGAGCGCTCATAAGCGACAGGTTTGGCCAATACTGGTCTTTAACATGTGCCTGTCGCTGATTCAAAGCTCCTAGTGCTGGTCCATGCTTGTGTATGTTGAAATATTTAGCGAGGAGCATGATGCTGGGGAGCACGCGATGGAAATGCAGTCAGCAAGCGAGGAAGAGAAACAGCGCAGGAGGGGGAGCAGTGAGTGCTGTGACGGGGAAGCTGCAAGGTTAGGTGTTGCAGCAAGAGCTGGCAGTGAAGTAAGTGACGAGTTGGGGTGTAACAGCAAGCGAGCTCGAGGTTTCACAAAGCCCTGTGACGAGGTTATTTCATGGGGTACGTGCCGGGTACGTGGCCTCAACTCCCCCCTGCCCCTTTCGCCTCCCCCCGGATGAGCTGGCTGGATTCTGTCCAGCGTGTCACCCAGTGTCCTGTCCAGAGCATGCTCCCATGTGATGGGGAATTTGGGTTGCGCGATGCCTGAGCCAACAGTATGGCTGATGCTAAACATTAATAATCGTCCTGCACGATGCTGCAGCCAGCGTTTGGGTCGACAGGAAACATTTATAATCGTGCATGAACGATGCCCATGCCAAAGTTTCGCGAGGTCGAAAACATTATCCAGACCTGAGAAAGCGATGGACCATTTCGCGAGAAACATTAATAATCGCGCTTAAAAAACGCTGCAAGGGAGAAAACAAATAAAAGCAACAATACAAGGGGGCATAGAAATAGAAGCGTCAATATAAAGGAGAATTCTAAAGAGACCATCAAGCACCACAGTCCGAAGTTGAAGGGTACGCTGTTCTAGAAGCACCAATACAAGGGAGCATACAAGTAAAAGCACCAATACAAGTAAAAGCACCAATACAAGTAAAAGCACCAATACAAGGGAGCATACAAGTAAAAGCACCAATACAAGTAAAAGCACCAATACAAGTAAAAGCACCAATACAAGGGAGCATACAAGTAAAAGCACCAATACAAGGGAGCATACAAGTAAAAGCACCAATACAAGTAAAAGCACCAATACAAGTAAAAGCACCAATACAAGGGAGCATACAAGTAAAAGCACCAATACAAGTAAAAGCACCAATACAAGGGAGCATACAAGTAAAAGCACCAATACAAGGGAGCATACAAGTAAAAGCACCAATACAAGTAAAAGCACCAATACAAGGGAGCATACAAGTAAAAGCACCAATACAAGGGAGCATACAAGTAAAAGCACCAATATTAGGAATACATAGAATAAAAGCAGTAAAGCACCAAAACAAATAAAACCACCAATACTTGGAAGACAAGATCGATGAAGCGTCCCCTGCGGCGCTAAAACTCGGTGTAGAGTGATCGCGACGGAGCAACAGGTGGCAAGGGAAGCGAGTTAGTTACGAGACCGTTGGCTGACGTGTCTGGCTTCGTCATGGTCAGACGGTCGACCGGACAAATGGGTAACACTGGGGGCTCCCGCCCCCCAGAAGGGGGGTCTCCGCCAAAAGTAAATAATAGCACCGATACGAGGGAGAAAACAATTAAAAGCACCAGTCCAAAGGGAAATGCAATAAAGAGACAATGAAACACCGCAGGCCCAAGTTGAAGGGTACGCTGTTCTAGAAGCACCAATACAAGGAAGCCTACAAATAAATGCAGGTATTGCAAATAAAAACACCAATGTTCAGAAGAATAAAAAATTAAAGGACCAGTATTCGGGATAATACAAGTAAAACACACCAATCCAAGGAAGCATACAATTAAAAGCAACAACACAAATAAAAAACACTTATGTTAGGGAGCATACAATTAAAAGCAACAACACAAATAAAAACACTTATATTAGGGAGCATGCAATTAAACGCAACAACACGAATAAAAACACTTATATTAGAGAGCATGCAATTTAAAGCAAAAACACAAATATAAACAAATATTAGCAACAACACATAAATATAAACACATAGTAGGGAGCATAAAAATAAAAGCACCAACACAGAGGAGAATAAAGTAAAGAGACAATCAAACCCCACAGGCCCAAGTTGAAGGGTACTCTGTTCTAGAAGCACCAATACAAAGGAGAACACAATTAAATGGACCAATACAATGGAAGCACACACTAAAGAGTCAATCAAACCCCACAGGCCCAAGTTGAAGGGCACACTGTTCTAGAAGCACCAATACTAGGAAGTAAACAATTAAAAGGACCAATCAAATGGAAACACGCCCTAAAGAGACCGTCAAACACCACAGGCGCAAGTTGAAGTGCACGCTGTTCCAGGAGCACCAATACAGGGAAGAACACAATTAAAAGCACCAATACAATGGAAGCACACACTAAAGAGTCAATCAAACCCCACAGGCCCAAGTTGAAGGGCACTCTGTTCTAGGAGCACCAATACAAGAAAAAAAATTGAAAGCACCAATACAAGGGAGAAAATAATCCCCCATATACCATGAAATACCACAGGCCCAAGTTGAAGGGTACAATGTTCCAGAAGGACCTTGGATCTCTTTTTGACAAGACGGAACGTGTGGAGAAGCTGGTTGCCACCCTGGCGTCAGCTACAGGAATGGAGTCAGCTACAGCTACAGCTGTCGCTGCAGCTCACCTCTCCAAAGCTGACCTGGCAACTAGCACTGTCATGGAGATGACAGCCCTAGCTGGCATCATGGGACGACACTATGCTTTGATGCAGGTTGGTTGGGGTGGTTATGGGGGGGGGGGGGGGGGGGGGGGGCTGGCTTGGGGGGCCTGGCCTGGGGTTGAGTATCCACTCAAGGGCTTTGTGGACCTGGCTTGGGAGGGCCTTTCATGTGGAGGTCTGGCTTGTGGGGGGCTGGGGGGCCTGGCCTAGGCGTGAGTACCCACTCAAGGGCTTTGTGGACCTGGCATGGGAGGGCCTTACATGGGGGGGTCTAGCT
>JACBWV010000905.1:0-7500 GCA_013435795.1 Chlamydomonas sp. ICE-L | reverse complement strand
CAGGGGCAGGGAGGTTGACCCAGCTTGGACTGTAAGATGTAGGGGATGGTTGGAGCGGCTGTGTGGCTGTGTGCAAAGGGTTGGGTCACCCACCATGATTGTCATGGGCAAGGAGGTTGACCCAGCTTGGACTGTAAGATGTAGGGAATGGTTGGAGCGGCTGTGTGGCTGTGTGCAAAGGGTTGGGTCACCCACCATGATTGTCACGGAAAGGAGGTTGAGCCTGCATGGACGGGAAGGCTTTCGTAGGGGGGGGGGCTGGGCTCTCACAGGGGAGGAGGCTACGGCTAGCATTATCTATTAAATTAAAACCAGAAGCTGCATAACTGAAAACATGTGAACTCATGTCTGGCTCTGCGCGTGCAGGTTGATGATTTTGTACTACTGTGGAATTAAATTATCACCGTAGCACAACTCAGGGCCCCTGTTGGTAAAACAATTGTTTAGGGTTCAGTTCATCAATGCTTTTTCTTTTGAGGCCCTTCCTATCACGGTTGGGGAAAGTCCCTTTAGCCTATTTGGCCTACCCCGGGACTGTAACATACATACATACATACATACATACATACATACATACATACATATGGCATTCACTAGTCCAGGAGTCCTTTGCTGGATGCCTGCTGCACTGCCAGGGCCTGCCTGCTCAGTTGTTATCCACTGGTCCTGGATTCACTGCAGGTTGATGAGGCTCTGTTTGACTGTGATGAGGAGAAGAACCTGTACACTGCATACAAGCAGCTGCAGACCACTCTCAGCCCGTCCATGAGCATGGCTGAGTTCCTTGCTGCATGTGAGCCCCTGGCTGCCCCCATCGACGCATTCTTTGAAAAGGTAATATACCGTTGCACATGGTGGTTGCCCCTAGTGAAAGCAAACTGGCTGGCCCCCTCAACGCGCCCCGTAATATTGAGTACTATTTATGTATTTATTTCTGTATTTATTTATTTATGTATGTATGTCTTTATTTTATTTATTGATGTATTTATTTATACCGTAACACATCACAGTCACTGTCCTCCATTGGCACCGATTGGCGCTGACCATCACTGCCATTTCCATAACACACAATAGTTGACCCAAGTCGAGGAATGTTCTTTTCCGCTTTTTTAGTGCCTTGCTGCATGTGAGCCCCTGGCTGCCCCCATCGACGCATTCTTTGATAAGGTAATATACCGCAGCACATGGTGGTTGGCCCCAGTGAAAGCAAACGGGCTGGCCCCCTCCACCTCACATACCACATTCCATGCTGGGCAACATTGAGGCAGAGGCAACACTGACTGACACCGATCGTCACTGTCCTTTCCATAGACAGGCAATACACCGATCGTCACTGTCCTTTCCATAGACAGGCGATAGTTGGCCCAAGTCGAGGAATTTCCTTTTCGGCTTTTTTAGTTATTTGCTGCATGTGAACCCCTGGCTGCCCCCATCGACACATTCTTCAAGCAGTTAATAGACCGTAGCATATGGTGGTGGGCCCCAGTGAAAGCAAAAGGGCTGGCCCTCTCAACCTCACGCCTCGCAATAAGGCGTACCTTGAGGCGTACTATTTATTTATGTATTTATTTGTGTATATATTAATGTATACCGTAGCACATCACTGTCACTGTCCTCGATTGGCACTGATTGGCACCTACCGTCACTGTCATTTCCACAGACACACAATAGTTGACCCAATAGTTGACAATAGTTGACCCAAGTCGAGATTTTTAATTTTCAGCTTTTTTGTTCCTTGTTGCATGTGAGCCCCTGGCTGCCCCCATCGACGTATTCTTTGATAAGCTTACATGGTACATAATCATATTTTTTTGAAGGATTTTTCCTCTAAAAGATCTGTCAAGCCATGGGCACATTTGGAGTCCAGTACAGGGTACTGCTAAGCGCGCTCGGCAGCGCAGTGCCGCGCTGCCTTTTTGAGCCCCTCTGCGCGTTTCGCGCAGTTTTTTCAACCCCTTGTGGGCGCAGCCCGCAGTTTTTGCGCTTTTTGCACTAAAAAGCGCTGACCAATTTGACGTTTGTGCGCTATAAGCGCTGACCAATTTGGCAAGAAGTAGTACCCTGGTCCAGTACGGCCCCATGAAAAATGTCATCGATATCATCATCGCCATCATCGTCGCCATTATCATTATCATCATCGATGGAGTAATTCCAAAATACATTTTCACTCTCGCCATTTGCGGCAGTTGTTTGTCATGTGTGAGGATGAGGCAAATCCCAAATAACCTTTCCCCCCTCGCCATTTCCCTCAGGTCTTTGTCATGTATGAGGATGAAGGTAACCACACGCTCACCCCCTACCCATCACTCCAGAGGGCCATACTCGTACCCTCCACACAACCACACACAACCACCCCCAAACCCAAACAATCTCTGTAATTCCAAAATAAGCTTCCCCCCTCGCCATTTGCCGCAGGTCTTAGTCATGTGTGAGGATGAGATAGCCACGCACTCACCCCCTTTCCATCACTCCAGAGGGCCACACTCGTACCCTCCACACAACCACACACAACCATCCCCAAACCCAAACAATCTCTATAAAATTCCAAAATAACCTTCCCCCACCGCCATTTCCCGCAGGTCTTTGTCATGTGTGAGGATGAGGCTGTCCGGAAGAACCGCCTTGCTTTCTTAAGAGACTTGGCCGCTGTCCCCTCCGGCATCGTGGATCTGTCCCAGTTGCCTGGTTTCTAAATGCCTTACCGAAGTGCGAAGGAGAGGAGCCTGGACAGGTCACTGCCAAAGACGGCAAGCCGCCTTAATAGCTAGAGCTATGTGACCAAGTTCAGCTTCAGCCTGAACAAGCACATTCAAGCCGAACTCAAGCTGAACTTGAACTCGAACTTGAACTTCAAGCTGAACTCCGAGCTGAACTTCAGCGTTCAAGCTGAACAAGCACGTTGCAAGCACGTTCAAGCCGAACTCAAGCTGAACCTGAACTCCGACCTTTAACTTCAAGCTGAGCTCGAACTTGAACTCGAACTTGAACTTCAAGCTGAACTCGAAACCCGAGCTGAACTCGAGCGTTCAAACTGAACAAGCACGTTGCAAGCACTTTCAAGCTGAACTCGAGGCTGGACGTGTAACTATAGCTTACTTAAGCTTGGTCACATGGCTTCAGCCTTTAAGGCTGCTTGCCGTCATCGGCATTAACATCAACATTTTAAAACTTATTATGTGAAGCGGAGTGAAGTTATAGATGAATGAATGGCTGCAGATGAACTCAGGAGCACACGCAATGTTTTTTAATATATTAATTTGATTTTTCATGGGGCGATAGTCCAGATATTTGGATAATACTGACACCCTATTGAATATAATATAAATAAATAAGTCGTATTGCGAGGCGTGAGGTTGAGGGGGGCCAGCCCGTTTGCTTGCACTGGGGCCAACCACCAAGGATATAATATATTAGAGTTTCGCACTGTTGCCCTACTTCATACTTCATAGTCGGTACATTTGTATTACTGACTTCTACTCTATATTTGTAGATGTCTAGGAAGATCATTATCATTACGGTATCAATGGTTGCCGGTATGTAAAAAGACGGGGCAAAATATTTGTGTTCGGAAGAATGCTTTTCACAGGTTGTCTACCTTAGCTGTCGAAGAGGGCAGTCCTCTACTCTTTTGTAGGAGTGGCAACGCCATTCGAACTGAATCCTTGGTTTCGCTGGTTTGTGTCGGGATATTCCTGGGGTGAAATTCCTTTCACATTAAGGGCGCCTGGAGGCGCGTCCCGAATGAAATTATTCGAATCCTTAATTTCATGTAATATATTAATTAAATTGAATTGTATTTAATGTTGTTTTATTTTAATTCGATTTATTCCTTTCCATTTAATATAATTTAATTTACGTGATTTGAATGCATGTAATTGCTTTTAATTTTATCAATTCGAATAGGATTAAATTTGAAGGGCGCCTGGAGGCATTAAATTAATTGAATTCCAATGATTCGATTGATGAAGTAGCATTGTTAACTATAAAGTGACGAAAAAGAGAGTTTTTGAAGGGTTGTTGATTTTTAAGCAGTATTGAACGTTTCTGTAATGTAATGAAATGCATGTATGTAGATTGGCTATTTTTTAAAGAATTTGTTGCAAGAAAAATGAGGCCAATTAGGTGTATGGTTGATTTTACGGGATTTGTACAAGATATTGCATGTTTCGGCCCAGCCCAGACGTGAACGGTATGTCCCGTCCTCCTGAACGGTTTTTTTGCCAGCGGCAGGTGGCGTGGCTTGCCCCTGCCCCCGTGAACGGTATGTCCCGTCCTCTTGAACGGGTTTTTGGCCAGCGGCAGGTGGCGTGGCTTGCCCCTGCCCCCGGCCCCGACCCTGCCCCCGACCCCGCCCGGTGGCCCCCGCCCCTGCCCCACGCACGGCCCTGAGGTGGGGTCCGTGGGCTAATTTTAGCAAGTGCCCTAGAGGAATGTTTCGTCCATTGTGATGTGTATATGGTGCGGCTTGGTTTTTTGACGACTATTCTGTTCCCAAACCTACATACCCGCATGTGTTTATGTGGTTCAAATTTGAAATGATAGCTTAAAACACCCTTAAATCAAATTGTTAACCGTGAATTGTAACTTTTTGGCCCAAGCTGAGCTCCTTTTCGTGAATTGCGATGCTTAGATATGCTCTGGTCAGAATTCGTCCGGTATAAATATGTCTTATAATTCATCAAAAATATAGAATGTTCAATTTTTTTTATGTTTTTCATAAAACCTGAAAAAATGGTTTGTGACACACTAACTAACGGACGGACATACCCGAATGAAAAAAATCTCCAGATTTTTTGAAGAGGGATTAGCCCCATTAAAATAAAGGGCGCCTGGAGGCGCGTCCCGAATGAAAATGTCTTATATTTGGGATATCTTATATAATGTTTCGTTTTTTTGTGATTTGAAGTGAAACCTGAAAAAGTAGTTTGTGACGGACGGACGGACACACACACACACACACAGTTTTGACAGGCTAATCCCTCAATCAAAAATAATTTTTTTCATTCGGGTATAAAGGGCGCCTGGAGGCGCGTCCCGAATGAAAATGTCTTATATTTGGGATATCTTATATAATGTTTCGTTTTTTTGTGATTTGAAGTGAAACCTGAAAAAGTAGTTTGTGACGGACGGACGGACACACACACACACACACAGTTTTGACAGGCTAATCCCTCAATCAAAAATAATTTTTTTCATTCGGGTATAAAGGGCGCCTGGAGGCGCGTCCCGAACGAAAATGTCTTATATTTGGGATATCTTATATAATGTTTCGTTTTTTTGTGATTTGAAGTGAAACCTGAAAAAGTAGTTTGTGACGGACGGACGGACACACACACACACACACAGTTTTGACAGGCTAATCCCTCAATCAAAAATAATTTTTTTCATTCGGGTATAAAGGGCGCCTGGAGGCGCGTCCCGAATGAAAATGTTTTAAATAATCTGTATTTAATTAAAATTGTAATCGTATATTTGTATTATTGTATAATTGTGTAATTGTTTAATTAAATAAATAAATTGTATTAATTAATGAATAATAAGATTAAAGTGAATTAATCAAATTCTGTTACATTGTTTGATTAATTATAAGTTATCAATTAATTGATTAATTAACTAATTAATTAAACTATATTTAATTAATTATCAATTACATTAAATTGTATGAATTAGTTGATTAATTAATTAATCAAAATTGATTTAATTAATTTGATACAATCAAAATTGTGTTGTATTGACTTGAATTGAATGCATTTAATAGATTTGAATTGTATTCATTTGAATTTAATATATTTGGATTTAGTTGAATTAAATCGATGGATGTAGCTTCATTTACTACGACAATTGACATTTTGTAGGGTTGTTCAATTTGAAGGAGTATTAAACGTGCCTGGACTGTCTTGTAGATGGACTTTATTTGCAAGCAGTTGATGCACAGGAAATGTAACCAATTAGAGGTATAGTTGAATTTGTTCGGTCAGCCGCATACAAGCTTGATGTGCCTCATTCCCCACAT
The DNA here is from genome assembly GCA_013435795.1 of Chlamydomonas sp. ICE-L. Taxonomy (NCBI): domain Eukaryota; kingdom Viridiplantae; phylum Chlorophyta; class Chlorophyceae; order Chlamydomonadales; family Chlamydomonadaceae; genus Chlamydomonas; species Chlamydomonas sp. ICE-L. The sequence continues at coordinate 1,487 of JACBWV010000905.1, read as the reverse complement.
TTATGGCAATTCATTGAGGACCCCTAGGACAAAAGCCGCTTGTTGCCTAATACAACATCGTATTACGATTTTGCAGTGTGATTTGCGGTCGGACACGTGTTTTGCCAATGAGGTTGTAGAGTCGGCTGGGCGTGTCCCTGGCGTGCGTAGGATTGAACACATAGTCTCGACAGCATGGAAACGTGGCATCTGAATTATGGTAAACCGCTGGCATTCAAACCACTAAGCAACTAAACCCTGAACACATTAGAAGTCACGGGCAGGACATGGGGCAAATAGTCGAGAAATAGTTGATATGCAGAATGCGAGAAAGTGAGAGGAGGGAGGCTAGGAGTTTCAAAAGTAGTGGAGTAAGTAGGTCCTCATAGCAGAATAAGCTACACAACATTTGAAAACTTTTGAGAAGGATCATGACCGCTGCAATGCTGATATCTGTATTCATGCGCACTCCAACTACGAGCCAACTGTTTGGGTGCAGAGTATGCTAGGATCAGCAGCACAGATGGAGAGAGACAAACTAATGTACAATGAGACACGTGGAACCTAGGGGGGTCATCAGAGGCCTAAAGCATACATACTACATATATAATATATATAAACCATGACATGCCATGCTATGGTGCACCATGCCATGCCATACCAATATACTATGCAGGTAGGTACAAAACATACCATGCTATGCTACACCATACAATACCACACCATTAGGACATTGTATCATGCATGCTGGAATACACCATACCAAGCCATGCTATACTGCACCATGCCATTGCACACCATACTACCATGCCAACATGCATGTAGGTTTAAACCATACCATGCCATGCTACACCATGCCATACCACACCAATATACCTTTGTATCATGCATGTTGGTATAAACCATAGCATGCCATGCTATGCTGCACCATGACAGACCATACCAATATACCATGCTATGCCACACATTGTTATACCACAACATACTACCAAGTTACCATGCATGCAGGTATAAACCACAACATGCCATGCGACACTGCACCATGTCATACCATATCAAATAAAACCAATGCATGTAGGTAACAAATCATACCATAGCTATGCTACCCCATACCATATGATACTCATTAAGTGTGGTGTGATGTGGGAGGTTGAGGTGTGTTTTCGGTGTATTTTGGTGCGCAATTGTGGTAGTGGTGTGGTGTGGTGTGGTGTGGTGCGGTTGTGTGGTGTCGGCTGGGTTATGGTGGTTCGTTTACTGGTGTGGTGTTAGTGTGGTGTGTGGTGGTTGAGGCATGGTATTGGTGCAGTGCAGTGTGGTGTGGTTGATTTTTGGTGTCGGGGAGGTATGGTTGGCGAAGTGTAAGCTGTGTGGTGTGGTTACGGTGTGGTGTGGTGTGTGATGGTGTGTTATGGTGTGTTGTGGTGTGGCGTGGTAGTGATTCGTGGATGAGGTGTGGTGTGTTGTGCTTGTGATGTGTGTGTAGCTTTGGGCCAATGTAAGCTCTA
>JACBWV010000906.1:0-44281 GCA_013435795.1 Chlamydomonas sp. ICE-L | reverse complement strand
CACCCACTCATCCCTATGTGCGGCCAATCCACCTATGACACCCTTCTCCAGGCCTTCAAAGACCCACAACCACCACAACCCATCTTAACCCCAGAAGAGACTCCCACCTTACTAACTCCCAGCAACAGGGACAATGGGCCACTACACCTGGCTCAACGCTGATAACCATGCCTTGTCCACAAACTTTTCACATAGACACTCATGACCGAAACCCTACCTGGGACATCCAATACCACCTCAAACACCAGCCCAAACTGGCATCCTCAATGGCTACAGAGGCCATCAAACCACACGCCATGCAGACACTACATCCTCTATAACCCCACGCGGAAAAGTGGGGGGTATAGTACCAACACCCTTTCACCTCCCTCCACACAACGCTAGAATACAATAAAACTACACGCCCTTCAACTTGGAACCAACTCACACAAGGAGGATTCCTACCTGACCTTGGCAGCCCTATACCCAGACACAAGGACACCCTGCCTCCACCTACACTCTTCCCCAGCCCTGCACCAAGCTAAACCATCACCTCAACATCCACCATCACGCACTGCTACCACCCCACTAACCTAGTTCTGCTATGAAGATTTCCTCCATGAACCCAGCTGACCAGCTCTTTGGAGCCAACGGGGATCCTCTTCCACAGCTCTGGACAGGGGGATCACTGGTGGACATCTCCATACCTCCGTACCGATGCACACCAAGGCACTCAGGTGGGCTTAGCCAGTGCTGACCACCCGCAGAAGCACAACACATCCCAACATGCACTGTCTTACATCCCAGACAACATAATGCCCCCTACAAGAAAACTATTGCACCACCCCCTGGATCCATCACGTGGACTCCAGACTTTCTCTGAAATCATACAGCACCTCTGAAACCTGGCTAGGGGGCAAACATCACAACCCCCCTACCCTCCCACAGCTCCACATTCTCATCATCAGCACAACCAAGCAGCCAACCTGAATACCTAAACCGTCTCCAGGGGTTCAAAGACATCTGGTCACAGCACATGCTCAGCATCTCACCCTACTGGGAACACATAACCTCCTGCAATCCTACCCTTACCTCCGTCTGACACACAAATCACCTACCCCAGGACTTTAAATCATCCCTCACTACACCTGATCCTGGCCCATGGCAGCTACCACCCAACCACTGCCCCCCCTCTGCTCCCCACAGTTATCTACCCCTGCCACTACCCAGCCATACCTACCCTAGGTCTGCAGGTCTATACTGATGGCAGCCTGATCAAGGGAGCCCCTGGCACCCCCAGCAAAATAGGTGCAGGGGTCTACATACCTGTGGCTGGTATGAGCTATTCCATTAACCCAGGAGGCCAAGGCGCCACCAGAACTAACAACCGGGCTGAATTAGTGGCCATCCATCAAGCCATAGCACGCATTGACTATAATACTGACCTCACCCTGCACACTGACAGCCTCTGCTCACTCCAACTCATTAACAAAATGATTCAAGATCCTACTACCTCTACACGTTCTCTTCACTCTGAACTCCTGCATTCTATCCGCACTCACCTTGTCCAACGCATTCTGGCAGGATCACACACTACCCTCTGCAAAGTACGCTCACACACTGGCATATTGGGCAATGATAGAGCAGATGCACTAGCACGCAATGCAGCCACGAACCCAGCATCTGTACGATACACCGACACCACTGGAGAACAACCCCGCCACAACACCTATTGGCCCACTGTCCAACCCCCCTGCACACCTCTTGGCACAACTCCCCCACGAGCCTTAGCACCTAACCTCACCAACGGGATCAGTCTTAACCTTCCCACTAGCTGCCACCTCGGACAACATCCCCTCAAAGGCATATATGCCACCACCTGGGCTGATAACACCCCCTTGCATCTACCCCACTCCAGCAATAAATTCTGGACATCCTCTCACATCACCCACAAAACTAAGTTCTGCATCCTCAAGACCAGATGGGGCCGACTGTGGAACAAGAAGCTTGCCTATCGCTGGAAGATGCCCTATGCTAACAACCCCAACCCTGCCACCTCCCCCACATGCCCTATTTGTACCACCCACGAGGACGGAGCTGGCCACATTCTTGCTGGCTGCACACACGCCACCTTCAAGGGCATGTACATCAAGCGTCATGACGCAGCAGTCCACTTACTGCACAAGGCCATCAGCAAAGGCGCCCTTGGATCCCGCCGCGTTATCATGGACGCAGGTAGGCTGGAGGACCTCCCCCGCGGAGTCCTTGGCAAAACACTGCCTGACTGGTTACGCCCTCCCTCCATCTCAGCAGAGATCTGGCCCAAACTGAGGCCAGATCTCGCCATCCTGCCCGAGGTAGACTCACCCACCATTGCTGCTGACAAGGAAATCTGGATTCTAGAGCTGGGATACTGCTCTGACACCAACCATGCCACTAAGGCAGAGGATAAACATGCCCAACACACCCAGTTGGTGGCCGGCCTAAGACTAGCTGGCTACCTTGTTCACTACCTAGTTGTTACCATTGGTACCACTGGCACCATCCCCAGAACCTTTGTGACCTCCATGACCACCCTTGGTCTTACCAATTTAGAAATTCTTACATTAGCAGACCAGCTGCACCACCACTCTGTTGACAGCTTTCAGACTATTTTACAATGTCGTAGATTCATGGAACACCACCCCGCCGGAGATTAACATTTTTTGGTCCAGCTAGTGCCACCCACGTGACTGACTGAAATGACTCTCAGTCAGTTACGGGTGGGATCACAACTAGTACTGGATATTTTTTGTGTTTATCTATGGTGACTACAGCTAGCTTCTGCGTACGCTGTGGTGTCCTTAATCTCACGTCCCTAGAGTATTTATATTTCTTGGATGTAACAATTTCAATTTCAATTTGTGTTCTCCCCTGGTGTGATCCAGGCTTGTGTTGCCGCTGATATTTAAGCGTGCAGATTTGCGGGTTGACCTAGGGGACATTTCAGAGAGAGAGGTGCTGGGAAGAGAGACTGCCCACCAGGGCTGTTGGTCTTCTGGGACTGTCCGAGTTCTCTTGCGAGAGTGGACAGCCTGTTGGAGAGGGGTGGCCTGTAAGGGGTGAACGGCCTGATGAGAGGAGGTGGCACGGTGAGGGGGGGAAGCTTGAGGTGGCACGGTGAGGGGGAGGTTGCCTGTAGAGGGGGAGGGGCTGAGCGCCGCCAACGTGCGTTGTCAGCACGTGAAGTGGAAGGAGGGGTGGCAGGAGGAGTTAAGAGAAGGGGAGAAGGAGCGGGGACGGGGGAGGTGGGATCTGGGGGGGTGTATGCTCCAAGGGCCGAGTGGATGCCCAGGCTGGAAGAAGAAAGCGAGGGGATAGATGAGGGAGAGGGAGGAGTAGGGAGGAGCAGGGGGGCCAAGTCCTCGCGTGGGGATGGAGGGGGAGGAAGAGAAGAAGGGGAGGGGATGAGAGGGATATAAAAGGGTTCGGAGAACTCTTCGTTGTCATCGCTGTCACTATCAATAAGGTGAGGTGTGTCTGGGGGATGGAGGTGGTAGCCAGTCAAGTGATGGGTGCCAAGGGCGGGGTCCAGATCTGCAGGGAGGGGTATGTCTGGGGGAAGTTCAAGAAGCAGAAGACGGGTCTTGGGAACAGACTGGGCGGGTAAGCCAGCCGAATTGGCTACGACGTATGTCTCCTTGATGATAGGTTCATCTGTGGCTGGGTTGAGGACAAAGTGCTTGCCATCGTCAGCAAACGAGAGGGTGGCAGGGGCCAACTCTCCTGAGGGAAGACGGAAGGATTGCAGAGTTCCACAAGATCTCAGTTGGTTATTGTAGGTGATGAAGGGCTCAAAGATGATGACCCATTGATTACAGCTCAAGGCCCCACCCTGAGGGAAGCCGGAAGTGTTGGGGAAGGAGGTAGTGAAGAAACCGTTGAGACGCACTCGCGTAGAGCTGCCATTCATGAGGATATCGCACCAGCGCGTGATGCCTGCACTATTGAATCCCATGGCTGACATTGTCTTTAGGAGCCATCCCCTGTTGACAGAATCATAAGCTTTAGTGAGGTCAGAATGCACCAACCAGCCTGGTAAGCCAAGCTCTTTCAAGCGCGCAGCCAAGCCTAGGTGATAGCGGATGTTGTCACTGATGTCTCTGCCACGGAGGAAAGCTGATTGAGTGACGTCGATGAGATATTCCAGTGGGCGTTGCAGCCGGTGAGCCATGAGCAAAAGGATCAGCTTAAGGTCGCAATTGAGAAGGGTGATAGGACGGTAACCTGCGAGGGAGTCTTGGGGCTGACCAGTCTTGTGGAGAAGGCAGATGGTTCCCTGAAGGAGGGGTGCTAGGGGGGCCGAGTTACCTTGATCTTGGAAGGCAGAGTTGAAAACCCTTTGAAGGATCGGGGACAGTTCTTCATGGAACGCATTGTATACTTCAAAGGGAAGTCCGTCATAACCTGGGCTGGAGCCTCGAGAAGCAGAGCGGATGTCAAGGTCCATCTCCTCTGATTTTTTTTTTTTTTTTTTAGTTGTGAAAGGATTTTCACCCCAGGAGGTGGGTCTCCCGACACAAACCATCGACACGGAGGATTCAGTTCGAATGGTGATGTGATTAGGCCATCGCCATTGACACCTTCTGCAAGGGCTGCATAACTAGGGGGGAGGGGACGAGGGAGGGATGTGAGCAGAAGATCCTGGGTAGCCTGGTTGATGTGAGGGTTCGGACAATACAGTCCAAAGGAGGAATCGGCACTATAAAAGTCCCGAGCATACTCCAGTCCTATGTTGACTCCTATCATTGAAGAGAGGTCAGGTATTTTGGCGTCCTGGCCCTAAGCAAACCTTGTAGGGAAGCACTGTCGGATTTCTGCCCTCGGGTGGTTCTCTAGATATGTTTCCTTGATTCCGCCTCTAACGACCATGGCAGGGAGCTTGTCTGCCGTGGTCAACGGGGGTAGTGGTGAATGTTCGTTTGGTCGTGGATTGGTATCTCTCACCAACCCTAAGTGCGCCTACTTTGCATATTGTAGGAGTGGCACCACCATTCGAACTGAATCCTCCGTGTCGCTGGTTTGTGTTGGGAGACCCACCTCCTGGGGTGAAAATCCTTTCACAACTAAAAAAAAAAAAAAAAAGCCACAGAAAGGGGGTGATGCTGGGGTGGCCCTGGAGGCTGGATAAGCTTGATTTTTTTTTTTTTTTTACATAGGGAGGAACCAGGAAAGGGAACGTCTGATAAAACCTAGCCCTATGTGACCAAGGAAGAAAAACCAAAGAAGAAGACTAGAGGACATGGACCAAAAAACCGCTAAGACAAAAGATCCGAAGACAAAAGACGAAAAGACTAGGGGACAAAAGACCGAGGAACACAAACTAGTTACTAGGAGGACAAAGGACTGTCATATAGGTATCCTGCTCTTCTCCTTGTCCATTTCAGCGTAATAATAAGATTTTTCACCTAATATTTGTGCATCCGGAGGTTATTTATTTGTATGCTGTCTCTTCTCCTTCAACTGTAATTGATTTTCTCGGGTTCCCTTCCTTTCATTTTCGTGCACTTCTTCTAGCCGAAAAAACGAGCCTCGAAAGGTATAAAAAAAGTTAATAAGGTCGTCTCCCTGAGCGCTTCAAAAGGTTGACTCCCTGAGCGCTTCAAGACGAAAATAAGAACACAGAAACGTATAGAGGGAAAAGGGAGAAAAAGGCTGTCAAAGTTGAGGTTGGCCAATGGAATAAAAAGGCGCCCAGGTGCATGCCGCACACCCCGCAACGAATTGAAGGTGGTTGCGAAGCTCAAGAAGCTGCGGGAAGGATGCGGAAGCCGAAAAAGTCCCTTAGCCGTTCTTGTCTTTTTCTTTGGACTTTTCTCCTTCGTCATAAAGGGCTAGGTTTATCAGTTGCGCCTTTTCCTGGTTTCCCCCTTTTGTAAAAAAAAAAAAAAATCTTCGCTTCGCAATCCCTCCTCCTAAACCTCTTCCCCGATTCAGACATCGCCACAGAATGGGATAACATTAAGGAGGTAATTCGGACCAGCAGTTGGGCCATTTATAAGAAGCATCGCCATGCCCGCCAGCATGCCGCCCGCTTAGTAAAGTATAATCGGGACTTTTATGGTGCTGATTCCTCCTTTGGACTGTACCGTCCTAACCCTCTCATCAACCAGGCTAACCAGGATCTTCTGCTCTCATCCCTCCCTCGTCCACTTCCCCCTAATTATGCAGCCCTTGCAGAAGGCGTCAATGGCGATGGCCTGATCACATCAGAGGAGATGGACCTTGCCATTCGCTCTGCTTCTCGAGGCTCCAGCCCAGGTTATGACGGACTTCCCTTTGAAGTCTACGATGCATTCCATGCCGAACTGTCCCCGATCCTTCAAAGTATTTTCAACTCTAAAAAAAAAAAAACTCTGCCTTCCAGGATCAAGTTAACACGGCCCCCCTAGCACCCCTACTTCAGGGTACAATCTTCCTTCTCCACAAAACTGGTCACCTCCACGACTCCCTCGCAGGTTACCATCCTATTACCCTTCTTAATTGCGACCTTGAGCTGATCCCTTCGATCATGGCTCACCGGCTGCAAGGCCCACTGGAATACTTTCCTCCATGGCAGAGAATTCAGTAACAACATCCGCTATCACCTAGGCCTGGCTGAGCACTTCAAAGAGCTTGGCTTACCAGGCTGGTTGCTGCTCTCTGACCTTTCTTGTCTTGTCTTGTCTTTTTCTTTGATCTTTTCTCCTTGGTCACAAAGGGCTAAGTTTAATCAGTTGCGCCTTTTCCTGGTTCTACACTTTGTAAACAAAAAAAAGAACTCACTAAAGCTTATAATACTGCCAACAGGGGATGGCTCCTAAAGATAATGTCAGCCATGGGATTCAATAATACAGGCATCATGCGCTGGTGCGATATCCTCATGAATGGCAGCTCTACACAAGTGCGTCTCAACGGTTTCTTCACCAAATCATTCCCCAACACTTCTGGCTTCCCACAGGGCGGGGCCTTGAGCTGCAATCAATGGGTCATCATCTTTGAGCCCTTCATCACCTACAATAACCAACTGAGATCTTGTAGAACTCTGCAATCCTTCCTTCTTCCCTCAGGAGAGTTAGCTTCTGCTACCCGTTCGTTTGCGGACGATGGCAAGCACTTTGTCCTCAACCCAGCCACAGATGGGCCTATCATCAAGGAGACATATGTCGTAGCCAATTCGGCTGGCTTACCTGCCCAGTCTGTTCCCAAAACCCGTCTTCTGATTCTTGAACTTCCCCCAGGCATACCCCTGCCGGCAGATCTGGACCCTGACATTGGCACCCATCACTTGACTGGCTTCCACCTCCACCCTCCAGGCACACCTCACAGATTGCTGGGCGTGCCGTTCGGTGCAGATACTGCCCTTTGCAAGGCTTCAGCCTACCAGCACATCCCCCATAACATCTCACGTGCAGCAACTCCATGGCTCTCACACAACCTCAATGTTATCGGTCGGGCGCATGTGGCTATGCAATGCTTGGCTTCCAAGTTCATTTTCTAGGCTAACTTTACCTCACCACCAGCGCCTCTCCGACAGCAGTTACAAGGTTCTCTCAATGCCTTTGTTGCAACCTCTAGCCTGCAGGAAGAGGAATCACCACATCCAGGACACCTCTTCCTGCGCTCCGGGACAGCCGTCCTTCCTTTACGTTGAGGAGGGCTTGCTGTACCCCATCTTGCTTTCCACTCGGCAGATATGCCTGCCAAGACCACATGGCTACTTTTTAGTTACGCAGCTCACCAACATTTTTTTTTACAGGGGGGAACCAGGAAAAGGCGCAACAAATAAAACCTAGGCCTTTGTGACTAAGGAGAAAAGAGCAAAGAAAAAGACAAGAATGTATAAGGGACAGCTAAGGGACGGACACCACCTGGGCGACTGAAGGGACAAAGGAGGACAGGAACAGAAGACAAACAAACTAGAAAGGCAAGGATGAAGCCCAAAACAGTAAGCCCAAAACAGTAAGCCCAAAACAGTAGCGGATTAGACTGCATGAGCGTCTGTAACACTCAAATGGGGCACTGAGCAGCTCCCATAGCCGCGAAATTGCAGTCGCTCCAGCCGAATTGGACGAAGCAGCTTCGTAGCAAAGTTAGAAGGCGGCCGGAGAGCAGACATTGCTAGGGCGAAAAAAGGACCTCCAGCTCCAATTGTCGCCTCAAAGCTTCGTCTACGAGGTATCTGAGCAGCTGAAATGAAGGAGCAGGGATGAGAGGGAGGAGATGGAGGATTCTGAGAGGCAGGAGGAAGTGGGTGGGGCTCGGAAGAAGGGAATCAGGAGAGAGCTGCTTCTGAAGTACTAAGGATGGGGGTCGGGTGGTCCCGAATTAACTTGAAGAGAATAGCCTGCCCCCCTCCAATAGGCTGACCTCCTAAGCTGACCTCTGGAGGGGGCAGAGTAGCGGATTAGACTGCATGAGCGTCTGTAACACTCAAATGGGGCACTGAGCAGCTCCCATAGCCGCGAAATTGCAGTCGCTCCAGCCGAATTGGCCGAAGCAGCTTCGCAGCAAAGTCATAAGGCGGCCGGAGAGCAGACATTGCTAGGGCGAAAAAAGGAACTCCAGCTCCAATTGTCGCCTGAAAGCTTCGTCTACTAGGTATCTGAGCAGCTGACATGAAGGAGCAGGGATGAGAGGGAGGAGATGGAGGATTCTGAGAGGCAGGAGGAAGTGGGTGGGGCTCGGAAGAAGGGAATCAGGAGAGAGCTGCTTCTGAAGTACTAAGGATGGGGGTCGGGTGGTCCCGAATTAACTTGAAGAGAATAGCCTGCCCCCCTCCAGTAGGCTGACCTCCTAAGCTGACCTCTGGAGGGGGCAGAGTAGCGGATTAAACTGCATGAGCGTCTGTAACACTCAAATGGGGCACTGAGCAGCTCCCATAGCCGCGAAATTGCAGTCGCTCCAGCCGAATTGGCCGAAGCAGCTTCGCAGCAAAGTCATAAGGCGGCCGGAGAGCAGACATTGCTAGGGCGAAAAAAGGACCTCCAGCTTCAATTGTCGCCTCAAAGCTTCGTCTACTAGGTATCTGAGCAGCTGACATGAAGGAGCAGGGATGAGAGGGAGGAGATGGAGGATTCTGAGAGGCAGGAGGAAGTGGGTGGGGCTCGGAAGAAGGGAATCAGGAGAGAGCTGCTTCTGAAGTACTAAGGATGGGGGTCGGGTGGTCCCGAATTAACTTGAAGAGAATAGCCTGCCCCCCTCCAGTAGGCTGACCTCCTAAGCTGACCTCTGGAGGGGGCAGAGTAGCGGATTAGACTGCATGAGCGTCTGTAACACTCAAATGGGGCACTGAGCAGCTCCCATAGCCGCGAAATTGCAGTCGCTCCAGCCGAATTGGCCGAAGCAGCTTCGCAGCAAAGTCATAAGGCGGCCGGAGAGCAGACATTGCTAGGGCGAAAAAAGAACCTCCAGCTCCAATTGTCGCCTCAAAGCTTCGTCTACTAGGTATCTGAGCAGCTGAAATGAAGGAGCAGGGATGAGAGGGAGGAGATGGAGGATTCTGAGAGGCAGGAGGAAGTGGGTGGGGCTCGGAAGAAGGGAATCAGGAGAGAGCTGCTTCTGAAGTACTAAGGATGGGGGTCGGGTGGTCCCGAATTAACTTGAAGAGAATAGCCTGCCCCCCTCCAGTAGGCTGACCTCCTAAGCTGACCTCTGGAGGGGGCAGAGTAGCGGATTAGACTGCATGAGCGTCTGTAACACTCAAATGGGGCACTGAGCAGCTCCCATAGCCGCGAAATTGCAGTCGCTCCAGCCGAATTGGCCGAAGCAGCTTCGCAGTAAAGTCATAAGGCGGCCGGAGAGCAGACATTGCTAGGGCTAAAAAAGGACCTCCAGCTCCAATTGTCGCCTCAAAGCTTCGTCTACTAGGTATCTGAGCAGCTGACATGAAGGAGCAGGGATGAGAGGGAGGAGATGGAGGATTCTGAGAGGCAGGAGGAAGTGGGTGGGGCTCGGAAGAAGGGAATCAGGAGAGAGCTGCTTCTGAAGTACTAAGGATGGGGGTCGGGTGGTCCCGAATTAACTTGAAGAGAATAGCCTGCCCCCCTCCAGTAGGCTGACCTCCTAAGCTGACCTCTGGAGGGGGCAGAGTAGCGGATTAGACTGCATGAGCGTCTGTAACACTCAAATGGGGCACTGAGCAGCTCCCATAGCCGCGAAATTGCAGTCGCTCCAGCCGAATTGGACGAAGCAGCTTCGTTGCAAAGTTAGAAGGCGGCCGGAGAGCAGACATTGCTAGGGCGAAAAAAGGACCTCCAGCTCCAATTGTCGCCTCAAAGCTTCGTCTACTAGGTATCTGAGCAGCTGACATGAAGGAGCAGGGATGAGAGGGAGGAGATGGAGGATTCTGAGAGGCAGGAGGAAGTGGGTGGGGCTCGGAAGAAGGGAATCAGGAGAGAGCTGCTTCTGAAGTACTAAGGATGGGGGTCGGGTGGTCCCGAATTAACTTGAAGAGAATAGCCTGCCCCCCTCCAGTAGGCTGACCTCCTAAGCTGACCTCTGGAGGGGGCAGAGTAGCGGATTAGACTGCATGAGCGTCTGTAACACACAAATGGGGCACTGAGCAGCTCCCATAGCCGCGAAATTGCAGTCGCTCCAGCCGAATTGGACGAAGCAGCTTCGCAGCAAAGTCATAAGGCGGCCGGAGAGCAGACATTGCTAGGGCGAAAAAAGGACCTCCAGCTCCAATTGTCGCCTCAAAGCTTCGTCTACTAGGTATCTGAGCAGCTGAAATGAAGGAGCAGGGATGAGAGGGAGGAGATGGAGGATTCTGAGAGGCAAGAGGAAGTGGGTGGGGCTCGGAAGAAAGGAATCAGGAGAGAGCTGCATCTGAAGTACTAAGGATGGGGGTCGGGTGGTCCCGAATTAACTTGAAGAGAATAGCCTGCCCCCCTCCAGTAGGCTGACCTCCTAAGCTGACCTCTGGAGGGGGCAGGGTAGCGGATTAGACCGCATGAGCGTCTGTAATACTCAAATGGGGCACTGAGCAGCTCCGATAGCCGGGAAATTGCAGTCGCTCCAGCCGAATTGGCCGAAGCAGCTTCGCAGCAAAGTTAGAAGGCGGCCGGAGAGCAGACATTGCTAGGGCGAAAAAAGGAACTCCAGCTCCAATTGTCGCCTGAAAGCTTCGTCTACTAGGTATCTGAGCAGCTGACATGAAGGAGCAGGGATGAGAGGGAGGAGATGGAGGATTCTGAGAGGCAGGAGGAAGTGGGTGGGGCTCGGAAGAAGGGAATCAGGAGAGAGCTGCTTCTGAAGTACTAAGGATGGGGGTCGGGTGGTCCCGAATTAACTTGAAGAGAATAGCCTGCCCCCCTCCAGTAGGCTGACCTCCTAAGCTGACCTCTGGAGGGGGCAGAGTAGCGGATTAGACTGCATGAGCGTCTGTAACACTCAAATGGGGCACTGAGCAGCTCCCATAGCCGCGAAATTGCAGTCGCTCCAGCCGAATTGGCCGAAGCAGCTTCGCAGCAAAGTCATAAGGCGGCCGGAGAGCAGACATTGCTAGGGCGAAAAAAGGACCTCCAGCTCCAATTGTCGCCTCAAAGCTTCGTCTACTAGGTATCTGAGCAGCTGAAATGAAGGAGCAGGGATGAGAGGGAGGAGATGGAGGATTCTGAGAGGCAGGAGGAAGTGGGTGGGGCTCGGAAGAAGGGAATCAGGAGAGAGCTGCTTCTGAAGTACTAAGGATGGGGGTCGGGTGGTCCCGAATTAACTTGAAGAGAATAGCCTGCCCCCCTCCAGTAGGCTGACCTCCTAAGCTGACCTCTGGAGGGGGCAGAGTAGCGGATTAGACTGCATGAGCGTCTGTAACACTCAAATGGGGCACTGAGCAGCTCCCATAGCCGCGAAATTGCAGTCGCTCCAGCCGAATTGGCCGAAGCAGCTTCGCAGCAAAGTCATAAGGCGGCCGGAGAGCAGACATTGCTAGGGCGAAAAAAGGACCTCCAGCTCCAATTGTCGCCGCAAAGCTTCGTCTACTAGGTATCTGAGCAGCTGACATGAAGGAGCAGGGATGAGAGGGAGGAGATGGAGGATTCTGAGAGGCAGGAGGAAGTGGGTGGGGCTCGGAAGAAGGGAATCAGGAGAGAGCTGCTTCTGAAGTACTAAGGATGGGGGTCGGGTGGTCCCGAATTAACTTGAAGAGAATAGCCTGCCCCCCTCCAGTAGGCTGACCTCCTAAGCTGACCTCTGGAGGGGGCAGAGTAGCGGATTAGACTGCATGAGCGTGTGTAACACTCAAATGGGGCACTGAGCAGCTCCCATAGCCGCGAAATTGCAGTCGCTCCAGCCGAATTGGCCGAAGCAGCTTCGCAGAAAAGTCATAAGGCGGCCGGAGAGCAGACATTGCTAGGGCGAAAAAAGGACCTCCAGCTCCAATTGTCGCCTCAAAGCTTCGTCTACTAGGTATCTGAGCAGCTGAAATGAAGGAGCAGGGATGAGAGGGAGGAGATGGAGGATTCTGAGAGGCAGGAGGAAGTGGGTGGGGCTCGGAAGAACTGTGCACCTTCCTCCAGCTGTGCACCTTCCTCCAGGTCAGGTACGTGGATACCATGCCCTTGTCACCGCAATGTGGACACTGCCTCGATCACCACCAACTTGGCCTTGGAAAGTGCAGAGGCTTTTCTCCTACTGAACATTCGTAGAATTATCGCTCCGCCCATGCAGTGCCCGCAATCCATCCTTCTGGAAACCACCTTCAAGAGCATGCCACATCTTCACCGTTGCAGAACAGCAAGCTCAGTAAAGAAGACCAAAGCAGGGCACGCTACTAAAACACAGGTCCAGGAAAAAGCAAAAGCAAATCAGTCTTCAGAGCAGGAGCAGCAGATCCACCCCCAAAATCTACAATCCAGGCCTCTAGAGCAGCAAATTCTAAGACAAACTGTAACGCTATGGTCTCCAAACAATGTCAACTCAAGGATTGGCAAGTCCTAAATAAGAGAACATGAACCAGATCTAGTTAAACGAGAGAGCCCCCTGACCTACCTGTCGGAGCGGGAGCTCCGTCCGTTCTATCGAGTGCCGTCACGGACTCAGCGTGCCGCGAGACTGCATGACAGCCGGGGCAGTACTACCTCGTGTACTGCCCCTAAACCCTGACCTACTGGTTAGCCATTAGTAGCCTAGCAGCCCTCCGACGATCTATCTTCATCTACCACTGATAGAACGCGAGAGGCTGCCAGCTACATCCCATCTGGTAACTGCTCTTCCTTACCTAGTTACCTGCTCTGTCTGGCCCCCCCCTAATAGGTTTTTTTTCTTAGTAGTCCTAGCCCCTTCTCTTGGGCTTCCTGTTTTTGGCTTCTTCCTTGCCTCTCTGGTTTGTTTGTCTTCTGTTCCCGTCCTCCTTTGTCCCTTACGTCGCCCAGGTGGTGTCCGTCCCTTAGCTGTCCCTTCGCCGTTCTTGTCTTTTTCTTTGGTCTTTTCTCCTTGGTCACAAAGGGCTAGGTTTTATCAGTTGCAACTTTTCCTGGTTCCCCCCTTTGTAAAAAAAAAAAAAAAAAAAAAAAAAAATTGCTTAGTCTTTCTTGTAGTTATTACCCTGCCTAGATAGTACCCTGTCTAGTTCTGTAATCCCTACGTCAATTGAATCCGCCTCCTTCCTCTCCTGCCTCCGCCTATGGGCGTATCGGTCTATCCAGGAGTCTCTCCTGTTATACTGGTTCCGTAGCTGATCGGACCGCAGTGGCCACCTGCCCGTGCTCTCCCATAATTGTTTCGCTGACTTAAATTGACCTGTCCTGTGGATCGTTTCCGATCGCCTTCTCATGTACTGACCGCAGGATCTCCTCCCCTTTTATCTGTTGGCGTGGTTGCCATTCTGCTCAAGGTTCTTCTGCTCTTTTCACTATCCACACGTGGTCATTTCCTCATCGCGAGGTTATTTGTTTGAGTCCTTCTCAGTCTTTTCTCCTTGGTCACAAAGGGCTAGGTTTTCTCAGTTGCACCATTTCTTGGTTCCCCCCTTTGTAAAAAAAACAAATCCCACCACCCCTCCCTACTCCCATTCCTCCGCAAGTCGTGACTGCTAAATCATCCTTCGCGCTTTTTCTGACATCCACCTATGCTGTTTCCTTCCCGTCCAGGACACCGTTTCTTGACGACGTCAGTGCTCATGGCACGCAATCGTGCACTTGCTCGTATGACCACTGGCGGCAAGCCTGATTGCGACAGCTTTTTAAGACAAGCTGATGCTCTTGTTGTGACCGCTACGCTGGAGGCTGCGTCTTGCCAACGTGTTGTCGACCAAGTTACTGAGTCCCTGTAGGGCACCGACTTGTTGACTTGCGACACGGTTCCTGATGAACTCGGCTTTGCTTGCTGCCCAGCGCGATGTCCTTGTCGCGGAGGGTCAACGAGATGGTCTTGTCGCGGCACATGCTGCCAAGGTTGCTGCAGCCAACATTTCTGAGGCTGCTGAGAGTTTGTGCTGGTTTGATAAAGGAGTGATGCCCTAATGCACTGGCCTGTTACTGGAGTGATGCCCTGCAGTGTTTTCATCTTAGATCAGCAAGACCTTCGGGTGCGTGCCTTTCCTTCTTTTTCTGTGTTGCTCTTGGAGGTTACAGTGGTGTTTTATTGATTTGGGAGAAACAGTGTTGCTTGGAGGTGGGGGTGGTGCTCGGAAGGCCCTTTGTCCTTTGTCCTCCTAGTAATTAGCTTGTGTCCCTCGTTCTTTTGTCCCCTAGTCTTTTCGTCTTTTGTCTTGGATCTTTTGTCTTAGCGGACTATTGGTGCATGTTTTCTAGTCTTCCTCTTTGGTTTTCTTCCTTGGTCACATAGGGCTAGGTTTTATCAGATGTTCCCTTTCCTGGTTCCTCCCTATGTAAAAAAAAAAAAAAAAAAAAAAAAGACCTCTCTTCAATGATAGGAGTCAACACAGGACTGGAGTATGCTCGGGACTTTTATAGTGCTGATTCCTCCTTTGGACTGTATCGTCCAAACCCTCACATCAACCAGGCTAACCAGGATCTTCTGCTCACATCCCTCCCTCGTCCCCTCCCCCCTAGTTATGCAGCCCTTGCAGACGGTGTCAATGGCGATGGCCGAATCACATCAGAGGAGATGGACCTTGCCATCCGCTCTGCTTCTCGAGGCTCCAGCCCAGGTTATGACGGACTTCCCTTTGAAGTCTACAATGCGTTCCATGAAGAACTGTCCCCGATCCTTCAACGGGTTTTTAACTCTGCCTTCCAAGATCAAGGTAACTCGGCCCCCCTAGCACCCCTCCTTCAGGGAACCATCTGCCTTCTCCACAAGACTGGTCAGCCCCAAGACTCCCTCGCAGGTTACCGTCCTATCACCCTTCTCAATTGTGACTTTAAGCTGATCCTTTTGCTCATGGCTCACCGGCTGCAACGCCCACTGGAATATCTCATCGACGTCACTCAATCAGCTTTCCTCCGTGGCAGAGACATCAGTGACAACATCCGCTATCACCTAGGCTTGGCTGCGCGCTTGAAAGAGCTTGGCTTACCAGGCTGGTTGCTGCATTCTGACCTCACTAAAGCTTATGATTCTGTCAACAGGGGATGGCTCCTAAAGACAATGTCAGCCATGGGATTCAATAGTGCAGGCATCACGCGCTGGTGCGATATCCTCATGAATGGCAGCTCTACGCGAGTGCGTCTCAACGGTTTCTTCACTACCTCCTTCCCCAACACTTCCGGCTTCCCTCAGGGTGGGGCCTTGAGCTGTAATCAATGGGTCATCATCTTTGAGCCCTTCATCACCTACAATAACCAACTGAGATCTTGTGGAACTCTGCAATCCTTCCGTCTTCCCTCAGGAGAGTTGGCCCCTGCCTCCCTCTCGTTTGCTGACGATGGCAAGCACTTTGTCCTCAACCCAGCCACAGATGAACCTATCATCAAGGAGACATACGTCGTAGCCAATTCGGCTGGCTTACCCGCCCAGTCTGTTCCCAAGACCCGTCTTCTGCTTCTTGAACTTCCCCCAGACATACCCCTCCCTGCAGATCTGGACCCCGCTCTTGGCACCCATCACTTGACTGGTTACCACCTCCATCCCCCAGACACACCTCACAGATTGCTGGGCGTGCCGTTCGGTGCAAACATTGCCCTTTGCAAGGCTGCAGCCTACCAGCACATGCCCCATAGCATCTCACGTGCAGCAGCTCCATGGCTCTCACGCAATCTCAATGTTATTGGAAGGGCGCATGTTGCTATGCAATGCTTGGCTTCCAAGTTCATCTTCCAGGCTAACTTTGCATCACCACCAGCGCCTCTCCGCCAGCAGTTGCAATCTTCTCTCAATGCCTTTGTTGCAACCTCTAGCCTGCAGGAGGAGGAATCACCACGTCCAGGACACCTCTTCCCCCGCTTCGGGACAGCCGTCCTTCCTCTTCATCGAGGAGGGCTTGCTGTACCCCATCTTGCTTCCCACTCGGCTGCTATGCTGGCCAAGACCACATGGCTCCTCTTCAGTTACACAGGTCACCCCTGGCAGCAGCTCTACCGTCACGAGATTTCTCAGGCTGTGCGCCTTCCTCCAGGTCAGGCAAGTGGATACCATGCCCTGGTTACCGCCCCGACTTCTGTGGACATCGCCTCAATCACCACCAACTTGGCCCGGGAAAGTGCAGAGGCTTTTCTCCTGCTGAACATTCGTAGAATTATCGCTCCGCCCATGCAGTGACCCCAATCCATCCTACTGGAAACCACCTTCAACAACACCCCTCCTTTTCCGTCCATGCCCATCACCTCAAACCAAGTGCTCTCCTCCCAAGCACTCTCGTGGCACCGTCTCAAGGACATCCGCTCAGCTCATCAACAACGAGCTCACCTCCCTCCCGCTGCTGTCCAAGACCTTGACTTCATCCTCTCCTCTCTGCCAGACCCCTGGCGGGATGCTGTCCTCCTTCCTGAACTTCCACCTCCCAAATGGAAGCTCTTTCCCGTTGTGGCCCCTGCTGGTCCCCTTGCAGAGGGGCCAGATCCCCTCACTGGAGAGGACCGTCTTTGGGAGGTCTGGCCCTCTGGCCGGTTACACCCTCTCACCCTTCCTGCCCTTCCCCCCCAAGGACACCCCCAAGCTGCCCTCATCACCCTACGCAAGAAACCTCGAGAAGCATGGTTACGGGCAGACTTTGAGGAGCAGCTGATCCAGCAAGGCCTCCCCCCCCACCAGAGGCAAGAGCTCTTGGAACCATGGCTGGTTGGTCTTTGGGAGGACCTCCAACTGGACCCAACAACATGGGGTCTCCACCTCCATGATGATACTGAGGTGAACCTTCTTGAACTCTCTGTGCGCCAAGCACGGCAGGCCCTTCTTCACCAACATATCATGCAACAAAGCCCCAGTTCCCACCATTTTGTGCCAGGTTATACCGAGGAACGTGCTGCTTGGCCCAGGCTGTGGAGCATTCTACCCCCCCTCCACCTTGGACACTCACCCTAGCACTAACCCTGACCTGCGAGGCCTCCGTGGTCTTGAATCCCGATGGATTGCCTCAGCAACAGAGAGAGCGCCCGTTGTCACCCCTATTCCAGTCCCCTCCCCTGAAGACCTCCCACAGAACGCTTGGGTGGACTTACAACGTGTCCGCCCCTCCCGTCCAGGCCCAGCGGAGAGAACTGCTCAAAGACAAGACGAATCTCAAGTCTCCCTCCCTCTACGTGCAGGCTTTTCGCAGGTGTGGGTACGCCTCGCTGACAAGACTCTCCACCGTCCTTATACCATCACTTGCCGGAGCTTGCTTCATGGCACCCTGGGCTGCGATGCGTTCCTTGCTCATGTACGAGGACGCTTCCAACGGGTCAACCAAGACGACCCCCCCTCCATAGTCTGCTCCAGCCCTGACTGCTTGCAGCTGCACACTGCTGACACAATGTCTCACGCTTTCTTGGAATGCCCTGATTCTGCCCCTGTCATAGACTGGCTCCTTTCCACTTGGGAGACCCTCACCGGTGGGCAGCGCCTTCCTCGTTGCCCCTTCTTCCTCCTCGGTGACGACATCACCCTTTGGCCCGGGACACCCCCTCCTCCCTTTACCCTAAGGTTGTGGTCCTTCCTGCGTATAACCACCTTGGGCGCGATATGGCACGTCCGTTCGTCCCGGGCTGACAGACTGGACCATTCTGAGCCCCTTCACCACAAGGCTATCTGCCTTGCCCTTGGCTACCTTCACCAAGCCATCGCCAGGGACTGGATGCGCACCCAGACGGATCTTCGACACCTTGATAATGGCGCCTTCTGTCAAGATTGGTGGCGTGGCCTAGATTGCTCTCTCACAGTGGCTTCCTTTGCAAGCTTATGGGCCACCCCCCCGATCTTTTGCACCATGATTGGGGTCACTCCCGGTGACCAGGAGCCTGATACCCGCACCATGGAAATGACAATCCCCATGGCCCCAGCGCTCCCTACAATCCCAGACCCAATCCCAGACCCAGCCCAAGCCCTAGTTCTAGACCCTGATCTAGACCCTGACCCAGATCCAGCCCATTACCCGGATCTAGACCTTGCTCTAGACCCTGACCCAGACCCAGCCCATTCCCGAGCTCTAGACCCTGATCTAGACCCTGACCTAGGTCCAGCCCAAGCCCCAGCTCTAGGCCCCGATCTTGACCCTGACCTAGATCCAGCCCAAGCCCAAGATCAAGACCCTGCCCCAGATCAGGATCAGGTTCCAGATTTGGACACAGCACTCGACAACGTTCCAGATCTGGGGCTAGATCTGGACCAAGATCAAGGTCCAGATCTGCGCTAAGATCCAGATCAAGATCTAGATCTTGATGCTGTCTCTGTCTTCATTCCTGTTGTACATGCCCAGACCAGTCTTTTAGGTTTTTGCTTGGCTTCCTGTTGTCTTTCTTCTTTTCTGGTTGCCTCCCTGCTTTTGGCTTGTTTTTGCAGTTTCTCCCTTAGTTTGCTTCCCCTAGTTCAGTTTCCACCCTTAGTTGCCTCCTTAGTTTCCTCCTCAGTTGCCTCCTTAGTCCCCCCCCCCCCCCCCCCCCTCCCCCCCTTTTTTCTCTTAGTTTCTCGCATAGTTTTCCTTTTAGTCCTCCTTAGTTTGCATCTCCTCTTTCAGTCTTCTGATCCGGCGACTGTTAGAGGTTGCAATGTTATGGCCCCCCCCTTCATAGGTCTTTTTTCTTAGTAGTCCTAGCCCCTTCTCTTGGGCTTCCTGTTTTTGGCTTCTTCCTTGCCTCTCTGGTTTGTTTGTCTTCTGTTCCCGTCCTCCTTTGTCCCTTACGTTGCCCAGGTGGTGTCCGTCCCTTAGCTGTCCCTTAGCCGTTCTTGTCTTTTTCTTTGGTCTTTTCTCCTTGGTCACAAAGGGCTAGGTTTTATCAGTTGCGCCTTTTCCTGGTTCCCCCCTTTGTAAAAAAAAAAAAAAAAAAAAAAAGACTTGACCCAAAAGATGGTGGAATTCAGAAAAGAGCTTAGGGCTATTCCCCCGGCCGAGCGCATTGCCCACACATTTACCTCAGTCCAATTTCGCCGATGGCGTTCAGCTGTAGAAACTGCCATGTCCGTACAGTTTGGCCAGGATTGTGACTTTTACATGGCATCAATCACACCACATTTATCATTCGCTCTGGGAGGCCAGCTTCGTGATACGTTTGCTGATGCAGCAATTGTTGGGGAGTTTTAGTCTTACAGTTGGGGGGACATCTGCACTTGGGTTGCTTCATTATTAACACCAGATCTGTACACTGAAGCCTCCATGGCTCGCATGCAGCTGCATAAACGGAAGTTCATTCAATCTGAGCATGGCCACGCTGCTTTACAAACCTACTACATGCAGATTGCAGCTGAGTTTAGGAAAGTTCCAGATATGTTTGACTGTGAGCGCTTGTCTTTGTTTCGAACTGGATTGAACTCTGTATCAAAACCCCTTTCTCATCACCGTAAGGAGACTGGGGAGGGATTTGTTACATATATTGAGCTGTTCAAATACTTGCAGTTGGAGCAGTCTAGAGACTTCACTCACGCACAAGGTCTGTCAAGGTTTAATAGGCTTAAGAGACCTGAGTTTGGCGGTTATGGTTTCCCCCACAGGACTCAACCCCAGTCCAAAACCATGTGACCTACCAAACACACTGTTCATGCTGTCACCTTTGCAGACTCTCACCCTCCCCCTGTCTTTACCCCTCTCAGGACTGCGTAGAGGACCCAATGGAGGTTGACAGGCCTGTCAAGGCCCCTCGGACCTCTTCCAACACCATCCACATGGCAGGTGGCCCACAAACCAGTGCTCGCCCCTCTCATGGAGGACGTCCTTCTAATCCTTCCCCTTCTGGACGTGGAGGTAGAGGTGCATATGGTAGAGGATCCCAAGGGCGAGGCATGGTGGACGCCACTCTGGTGGCCGCGGAGAGCCTGCCGTTCCTGTTTTTGAGGGAGCACTTTGGGACCCATGCAGAGTAAATTCTAGCATTAGTATCGCCCAAGCTAACTGGCTGAAGTGGAACAGTAGATGCATGTTTCTGGTTCCAGACACTTGCAAACTGTCGGGCCATTCAGGATCAGACGGGAAGCCCGTTGCTCCATCCGACAGGCCATGACATATCCTACTTTGAATACCAACACTTTTGGGGATTGGGATAGCAACAACCGTGGTGGACCTATCCCTGTTCGGGAATAGGTACTTGCCGACAAGGTCCTAATGAGTGGAGACCTTGGTTGTGTAGCCAAATTGCTCCGTAGTGTTGAATTGACTTTAGCAGTTCAATCTGAATTGTTTGAATCCTTGGGTGTTGCACCCACGATTGATGTAACAAGCGATAATGTGCTTTCCTCTCCTTGTCTTGAGAAGCTGTCCCTGTCCCACAGCTTGTCCCGATCTATTGCTGGCAAGATAATATATGCCCACCCCCCTGTACTTGATATTGTCTCCTTATTGGAACATTACTGGGATTGTAAAAAAGAGCTGCCCAATCATACTTCCGGGATTATTGTCCTTCCTCATAAACCCAGTTCAGATAAACTCGTGAGCCACTTACGGGAATGGAACTGATTAAGAGTTATCAAGCGCCTGATGGTCATCTCAAACAGTCACCACTGCCTGGAGCTTTCAGACCGAAGATGCCTGTCCAAGTCTGGTATGATCCCCAAGATATCCGTTCCTCTGAATCTATGGTAAAGAAATGGCGCACCATTAATGATAAAACTGTCAAGTGGGTTCCTCCCCTACCAGTTCTGCTTAGTTCAGACACAGGGCGCCCAAAATGGAAGAAACATTGGTGGACCAAATCATCTGATCCATCCATCCGTGTCCTGCAAATCATGGCTCGCAGACCAACTAAATATAATCGAAAACACCTGAGTCCTACCAACACATTTCATTCTCCAGTGCGTATCTCACGTAACAATCGACTCTATGAAGTCAATGCCATGAACGCACCTGACATGCTTTTTAATGGCCGTTCCGGTGCGCAACAGTTGCTTACCCTCGCCGACACAGGCGCAACTGGTCGTCTCATATCTGCCCCCTTGAAACTATTTATTGCCCCTTGGAAACGTGGGTCTGATGGATTTAAATGTGCCAATGGCGGTATGATTTCCATTCGAGGGACTACTACTTTTCCCCTACACATACAACGTTACATTGGCATGGTCCATGTTCATGTTGTCAACGAACTCCCTGGTGGTTTGGATCTCATTTTGGGTTCAGACTGGATTTTTTTTTTTACAAAGGGGGGGACCAGGAAAAGGCGCAACTGATAAAAACTAGCCCTTTGTGACCAAGGAGAAAAGACCAAAGAAAAAGACGAGAACGGCTAAGGGACAGCTATGGGACGGGCACCACCTGGGCGACTAAAGGGACAAAGGAGGACAGGAACAGAAGACAAACAAACCAGAGAGGAAAGGAAGAATCCCAAAACAGTAGGCCCAAGAGAAGGGGCTAGGACTACTAAGAAAAAAGACCTATGAAGGGGGGGGCGAAAACATTGCAACCTCTAACAGTCACTGGATTAGATATATAGCCCCCCTGGCAGATATGTTGAAACTATTTATTGCCCCTTGGAAACGTGGGTCTGATGGATTTGAATGTGCCAATGGCGGTATGATTTCCATTCGAGGGACTACTACTTTGCCCCTACACATACAACGTTACATTGGCATGGTCCATGTTCATGTTGTCAACGAACTTCATGGTGGTTTGGATCTCATTTTGGGTTCAGACTGGATTTATTTTTTTTACAAAGGGGGGAACCAGGAAAAGGCGCAACTGATAAAAACTAGCCCTTTGTGACCAAGGAGAAAAGACCAAAGAAAAAGACTAGAACGGCTAAGGGACAGCTATGGGACGGACACCACCTGGGCGACTAAAGGGACAAAGGAGGACACGAACAGAAGACAAACAAACCAGAGAGGAAAGGAAGAATCCCAAAACAGTAGGCCCAAGAGAAGGGGCTATGACTACTAAGAAAGAAGACCTATGAAGGGGGGGGCCGAAAACATTGCAACCTCTAACAGTCACGGGATTAGGAGACTGAAAGAGGAGATGCAAAGTAAGGAGGACTAAAAGGAAAACTATGCAAGAAACTAAGAGAAAAAAGGGGGGGAGAGGGGGGGGGGGGGGGGGAAGGAGAAAACTTAGGGGGGAAGGAAGAGGGGGGGGGAAGGAGAAAACTTAGGGGGAAACTAAGGAGGCAACTAAGGGTGGAAACTGTACTAGGGGAAGCAAACTAAGGATGAGATCTGAAAAGGTTGCCCTTGACTACGATGCGATGCATATGACTCTCAAACGATTTGGCTGCTCCCTGAAACCAGTGAATAGTATTCATGGTCAGCATGCCCATTCCTTATTCTCCCTGCACACAGCAGATTCACTGATTGTCAAACCATGGGAAAATCCAGTCATCACGGGTCGTAAAGGTTCCAAAACGTAAAGAATGGTGAACCCCATGCCATGGTCAATATTCATGAATCCAGATTGAAGGATTTCCCAGATCCGAACGTTACACTGGAAGAGGGTAACTTTCTTCTCCTCAGAGCTGTTGCCTCCAGTGCACCATTACCTCAACCTCCTGAAGTTGAAGTTGATTTCGACACATGGCTCCGTGCTCACTAACCAACCCTAAGTGCACCTACTTTGCATATTGTAGGAGTGGCACCACCATTCTTTTTATTTTTTTATTTTTTTTAGTTGTGAAAGGATTTTCACCCCAGGAGGTGGGTCTCCCGACACAAACCAGCGACACAGAGGATTCAGTTTGAATGGTGGTGCCACTCCTACAATATGCAAAGTAGGCGCACTTAGGGTTGGTGAGAGATACCAACCCACGACCAAACGCACATTCACCACTACCCCTGTTGACCATAGCAGACAAGCTCCCTGCCATGGTCGTTAGAGGCGGAATCAAGGAGACATAACTAGAGAACCACCACGAGGGCAGATCTCCGACAGTACTTCCCTACAAGGTTTGCTTAGGGCCAGGACGCCAAAATACTAAGGAATCGAACCTCACCACCCCCTTCCTACTCTCACAAGTAGGGTTGGTACAGCAAGGGTACTGTAGATCACAAGGGATGTAGAACACACCACATTTGTAACTCAGCCTGCGTGTCCTGCGATCTAACGCCGCCCCCTAACCGCTAAGGTAAACCTCGGCAAGACAGGAAAAGAGCAATGAACCCGTGGAACTGTGATCTGGGCGATTTTCACGCCCAAACCAGGCCTGGGCGATTTGCACGCCCAGACGCTCGTGTGGAAAGAGGGAGGGGTGGGTGGGGGGGGGGGGGGGGACCAGAAAGTTACAAATATAAGGAGATAAGACTGCAGACAAGGGAATTCGGAGAAGGGCGTAGGAGGGGGGAGATGAGGGAGGGGGGTTCGAAGGGGGAGGAGGGGGTATGAAGGAGGGGAGGGGGGAAAGAGTGGGGTTGGGAGGGTTTGAAGGGGGGATAAGAAGGAGGGGGAGGGGGGGGGAAAGAGGGAATTAGGGGAACAAGGTGGGGGGGCGAGGGGGGGGAGGTATGAGGGGAGGTATGAGAAGGAGAAGAGGGGGTACAAGGGAGGAGGGGCGTTGACGGTGAGGAGGTTGTGAATGGATCCGAGGAAAAGAAATAGTGACCCACTAAGGCGATGGGAAGAGGGAAGGAAAGGAAAAGGAGGGAAATGGGAGGAAGAGGGTGGGAGATAGGAAGGGGGAAGGGATTGAAGAAGGGGAGGGGTAGGATGGGGAACATTCGAACAGAATCCTCCGTGTCGCTGGTTTGTGTCGGGAGACCCACCTCCTGGGGTGAAAGTCCTTTCACAACTAAAAAATAATAAAATAAAATGTGGTGACCACACTTATCTGGACCTCCTACAATTGTTTTTTTTTTTTACAAAGGGGGGAACCATGAAAAGGCGTAACTGATAAAACCTAGCCCTTTGTGACCAAGGAGAAAAGACCAAAGAAAAAGACATGAACGGCTAAGGGACAGCTAAGGGACAGACACCACCTGGGCGACTAAAGGGACAAAGGAGGACAGGAACAGAAGACAAACAAACCAGAGAGGCAAGGAAGAAGCCAAAAACAGGAAGCCCAAGAGAAGGGGCTAGGACCACTAAGAAAAAAGACCTATGAAGGGGGGGGGCCAAAACATTGCAATCTCTAACAGTCACCGGATCAGAAGACTGAAAGAGGAGATGCAAAGTAAGGAGGACTAAAAGGAAAACTATGCGAGAAACTAAGAGAAAAAAGGGGGGGAGGGGTGGGGAGGGGGGGGGGGGACCAAGGAAGCAACTGGGGGGGAAACTAAGGAGGCAACTAAGGGTGAAAACTGAACTAGGGTAAGCAAACTAAGGGAGAAACTGCAAAAACAAGCCAAAAGCAGGGAGGCAACCAGAAAAGAAGAAAGACAACATGAAGCAAAGCGAAAACCTAAAAGACTGGTCTGGACAGGTAAACAACTGGAATGAGGGCAGAGACAGTGTCAAGATCTAGATCTTGATCTGGATCTTAGCGCAGATCTGGACCTTGATCTCGGTCCAGATCTAGATCCAGATCTGAAACGTTGTCGTGAGCTGTGTCCAAATCTGGAACCTAATCCTGATCTGTTGCAGGGTCGTGATCTTGGGCTTGGGCTGGATCTAGGTCAGGGTCAAGATCAGGGCCTAGAGCTGGGGCTTGGGCTGGACCTAGGTCAGGGTCTAGATCAGGGTCTAGAGCTAAGGCTTGGGCTGGGTCTGGGTCAGGGTCTAGAGCAGGGTCTAGATCCGGGTAATGGGCTGGATTTGGGTCAAGGTCTAGATCTAGGGCTTGGGCCGGGTCTGGGATTGGGTCTGGGATTGTTGGGAGCGCTGTGGCCATGGGGATTTTTATTTCCATGGTGCGGGTATCAGGCTCCTGGTCACCGGGAGTGACCCCAATCATGGTGCAAAAGATCGGGGGGGTGGCCCATAAGCTTGCAAAGGAAGCCACTGTGAGAGAGCAATCTAGGCCACGCCACCAATCTTGACAGAAGGCGCCATTATCAAGGTGTCGAAGATCCGTCTGGGTGCGCATCCAGTCCCTGGCGATGGCTTGGTGAAGGTGGCCAAGGGCAAGGCAGATAGCCTTGTGGTGAAGGGGCTCAGAATGGTCCAGTCTGTCAGCCCGGGACGAACGGACCTGCCATATCGCGCCCAAGGTGGTTATACGCAGGAAGGACCACAACCTTAGGGTAGAGGGAGGAGGGGGTGTCCCGGGCCAAAGGGTGATGTCGTCACCGAGGAGGAAGAAGGGGCAACGAGGAAGGCGCTGAACACTGGTGAGGGTCTCCCAAGTGGAAAGGAGCCAGTCTATGACAGGGGCAGAATCAGGGCATTCCAAGAAAGCGTGAGACATTGTGTCAGCAGTGTGCAGTTGCAAGCAGTCAGGGCTGGAGCAGACTATGGAGGGGAGGTCGTCTTAGTTGACCCGTTGGAAGCGTCCTCGTACATGGGCAAGGAATGCATTGCAGCCCAGGTTGCCATGAAGCAAGCTCCGGCAAGTGATGGTATAAGGACGGTGGAGAGTCTTGTCTGCGAGGCGTACCCACACCTGCAAAAAGCCTGCACGTAGAGGGAGGGAGACTTGAGGTTCGTCCTGTCTTTGAGCAGTTATCTCCGCACGGCTTGGACGGGGGGGGCGGACACGTTGTAAGTCCACCCAAGCGTTCTGTGGGAGGTCTTCAGGGGAGGGGACTGGAATAGGGGTGACAACGAGCGCTCTCTCTGTTGCTGAGGTAATCCATCGCACTATGAATAAAACAGCATTTTACGAACTAGAATTTGGCTTGAAAAATTCTACGAACCCACCTCGTAAAAAGCGGACACCCCCTCGTAAGGTTTACGAACTAGGATTTGATGGTTTGTAAACTGAATGGAGCTGGTTCGTAAAATTCCGGCACCCTTTTATTACGAACTAGGTATGTGAGGGATTGGGTCCCGGTTTTTTTTTCAGGCAGTGCTTGCACTGGAGACTTTGGATCATACGCTGTATAGATGGATTACACTGTTTTATTTACAGACATTTTTAAGACTGAAAAATTCGAATTCAAAAAAGTAATATTGAACAATAGCTATTATAATTTGGCCATTTACAAATTCTCCTCATTTGTGGGAGAAATTGTACCCATGAATTGGGCCTAGAAAATGGTACTCATCAGAAGTATGAGAAACCTCTGCTCTGACTACTAAAATAATAAGTACCAGGGTACCCTGATGAGCTCTGACTAGCTATATGGTCTGTATTCTGTCCCTGCCCCCCCCCCCCGGCCACCCCCACTGGCTAGTCTAGCTATAGCTACTATTATATGATGAGTGATAGCAGCAGGTGCAGTGCCATCATCAGGCTTCTCGATCTTGTCCCTCTACTCATCCCAGCATGCTGATGACTTGCTCCTTGTCCACCATGCCGCAATATGTGGAAGTCACTGCCTGCCGGAGCTGCAGCAGCATGAAAGGAAGGAGGTGGAGTTAGAAGATTATTAGTTGCTTGACCAAGCACAAGCCACTTGAATAATCAACGAATCAGCAAGCAAGAAAGCGTTCACGTGGTAGCAATTACGATGATGAGACAGATAGATGGTGCAGCATATAAGACACATGGTGCAACATACAAGACAGATTGTGCAGCATACAAGACATATGGTGCAATGTACAAGACAAATTGTGCAGCGTACAAGACACATGGTGCAGCGTACAAGACAGATGGTGCAGCATACATGACACATGGTGCAGCATACATGACACATGGTGCAGCATACAAGACAGATGGTGCAGCATACAAGACATACGGTGCAACGTACAAGACAAATGGTGCAGCGTACAAGACACATGGTGTAGCATACAAGATAGATGGTGCATCATATACCACACATGGCGCAGCATACAAGACACATGGTGCAGCAAGGCAAATCATGCTGCATACAAGCCAAATGGTGCAGCATACAAGACACATGGTGCAGCATACAAGACACATTGGTGCAGCATACGAGACATTTTTTTTTTTTTTTTTTTTTTACATAGGGAGGAACCAGGAAAGGGAACATCTGATAAAAACTAGCCCTATGTGACCAAGGAAGAAAAAACAAAGAAGAAGACTAGAGGACATGGACCAAAAAACCGCTAAGACAAAAGATCCGAAGACAAAAGACGAAAAGACTAGGGGACAAAAGACCGAGGGACACAAACTAATTACTAGGAGGACAAAGGACTAAGGGCCTTCCGAGCACCACCCCCACCTCCAAGCAACACTGTTCCTCCCCAACCAACAAAACACCACTGTAACCTCCAAGAGCAACACAGAAAAAGAAGGAAAGGCATGCAAGCAAAGGTCTTGCTGATCTAAGATTAAAACACTGCAGGGCATCACTCCTGTAACAGGCTAGTGCATCAGGGCATCACTCCTTTAGCAAACCAGCACCGACTCTTAGTAACATGTCGCTAGGTCACCCATGCAGATCAGCAAGCTCTGCAAAGACGACCAGAGCGCGGCATGCCTACAGTTCAAAGGTAGCAGAAACATGGGAACAAAAACTATGTAGCTTCTAAGTAAGCCTCCTGAACCTGCAGACGCAAGATACAACACGGTATAGGGCATCACTCCTATAACAGTCCAGCGCATCAGGGCATCACTCCATCAGCAGACCGGCGTGCCAACTCAGCTGTCAAGTAGCATGCCACTTCTTCTCCAATGCAGGCCAGCAAGCTCTGTAAGGAAGAAGACCAAAGCAGGGCATGCTACTGATAAACAGGTCCAGGAAAAAGCAAACAAAAAACAGTCTTTAGGGCTAGACCAGCAGATCCACCCCCAAAAACTACTATCCAGCCTTCTAGGGCAGCAAAAAGCTAAGACAATCTGTATCGCTATGGTTTCCACCCAATGTCACACTCAAGGATCGACAAGTCTCGAATTAGAGAACAAGAAGATGCTGACATATGACATATGGTGCAACGTACAAGACAAATGGTTCAGCATACACGACAAATGGTGCAGCGTACAAGACAGATGGTTCAACCTACAAGACAAATGGTGCAGCGTACATGACATATGGTACAGCATACAAGACAGATGATTCAGATCTACTCACATGTGTTGGTTCTATAACAACATATTGCCACTGTGTAGCCTAGTCAGGGGAGACTTCTTCGTGTTGTTCTCCCATTGGAGTGATGCCCTGATGCACAGGCAACCGGTTTATTTGCTAGCTGCTTTAGTGCGCCTTTTCCTTGCTGGTCAGTGGATCTTGTGGGGGTTCTACCCTTTCACCGTCCAGGATGTTTTCTAAGGAGTTTGATTTGCTTCTTTAGATTTTTTTTTAGTTACCTTGTTAGTGTTAGCTTTGGCCCTGTCCTGTTTTTTGTTGCATGCCGCGCTCTGGTCGTCTTTGCAGAGCTTGCTGATCTGCATGGGTGACCTAGCGACATGTTACTAGGCTGCTGAGAGTATGTGCTGGTTTGGTAAAGGAGTGATGTCCTGATGCACTGGCCTGTTACAGGAGTGATGCCCTGCAGTGTTTTAATCTTAGATCAGCAAGACCTTCGGGTGCATGCCTTTCCTTCTTTTTCTGTGTTGCTCTTGGAGGTTACAGTGGTGTTTTATTGGTTGGGGAGAAACAGTGTTGCTTGGACGTGGGGGTGGTGCTCGGAAGGCCCTTTGTCCTTTGTCCTCCTAGTAATTAGTTTGTGTCCCTCGGTCTTTTGTCCCCTAGTCTTTTCGTCTTTTGTCTTCGGATCTTTTGTCTTAGCGGACTTTTGGTCCATGTCCTCTAATCTTCTTCTTTGGTTTTTCTTCCTTGGTCACATAGGGCTAGGTTTTATCAGATGTTCCCTTTCCTGGTTCCTCCCTATGTAAAAAAAAAAAAAAAAAAAAAAAAAATAGTCAGTGATTCAGTAAGTCTGTGAGTAAGTGAGTCTGTGAGTCAGTGAGTGAGTGAGTATGTGAGTTAGTGAGGCAGTGAGGCAGTGAGTTTGTGATTCAGTGAATCAGTGATTCAATGTGTCAATGCGTCATTGCGTCCTTGCGTCAGTGAGTTAGTGAGTCAATCAGTCAGTGAGGCAGTGAGTCAATCAGTTAATCAGTCAATCAGTCAGTGTGACATTGATTCAGTGATTCAGTGATTCTGTGAGTCAGTTCCTATAATAAGCCCACGGACCCCACCCCCAGGCCGGGCGTGTGCGTTTTGCATCGTGTTAGTACGTGCTTGTGCTCGTTAGTGAGCGTGTGGGTGGTAGTGCTGGGGACGCGTGTCAGTAGGGACGGTTGTGGCAGTGTGGCTTAAGTAGGGCCGGGGCCCACAGGGGGCGTGAGGGTAGGTAGCACGGCACCACATACCTGCCGCTGGCGCAAAAGATCGCTGTTCTCAGTTCAGGTAGGACGTCGGACATTACTGCCGAGTGGTCTCGCGTGCGTACTCGCGCGGTGCTGCGTGGGCACTGAGGAGAGACTGAAAACCTTGTAAATTACCGTGAAAACGCAACCAGACTCCTGATTGGGTCTCATTTTTTCTTGCTATCAAATTCGTAGAATTAAATGCCAATCTATAAATGTGCCATTGCAATGAACAAGTGTAAGCCTTGCGTAATCTAACGTGGTCCAACTCTAGGCGGTTGAATGTAAATCTAAAAATAACAGGAAGAATGTGGCGAATGTTTACGTAGCAATAAAAGCAACGTGTCTCAATACAATGAAATAAATTATCAAAAAATAAACTGGAATTGAGGATTCAATGCGTTTGCATTCGGGACGCGCCAGCGCGAGCGCTGCCTTAATCATCAGTGTGAGTGTCGTGAGCTCAATGAGTTAGTTGAGTCAGTGAGGTCGAGCTAGTGCTGTGATGTCTGGTGACACTGTTAGTATGAGTCGTTGAGTCATGAGTCAGGACTACTAATCAGTGGATCAGTGAGGTCAATGAGTTCGTTATAGTCATTTAGTGGAAGTGCATGTGTAGGCCCGTGAGTCATTGAAGGTGATCGGTGTGAGTGCAAGCAGGATCGAGTGGTAGTCGAGTGAGTTGAGAGAGTCAGTGAGTTTTGAGAGTCAGTGAGTCAATCAGGTCAGTTGAGTTGGAGGATTCGAGAGTCAGTGGTCAAGCAGTCAGTGAGTCAGTGATTCAGTGAGCCAGTCGCGATGAGCCCACAGTGTGACAGTTCAGTGAGGGCAGTGAGTAGATCACTGGGGTCATGAGTCAGTGAGTCAGAGAGTCATGTACGTCAATAGAGTCAGTGAGTCAATCTAGTCGATGATCCAGTATACAGTGAGTCAATCATTTTTAGGGAGCTAGTGAGCTAGTGACCGTAGTGAGTCAGGTGTGTATTGAGTTTAGGTTATAGGTCAGTAGGCATGTCCTTTTTGTGAGTCAGGTGAGGGGTCAGTGGAGTCTTTGACCTTGGAATGAAATGTGGTTGTTGGGTAAGACGCGTGGATATGTTTTTACACGATTAGCGAAGCTAAGTTCCGAATGGTCTCCTTGATTTTGGGGAGTTGCGGTACCTAATTTGGGGGTCTAGGTAATGGCCTAGGTCGTTGTCGTGGTTGCTACATGGTCATGGCTTCGTTAAATGCGTGTTGATGTGGGATTGAATCCGTTCGTTAATTGGATCATTGGTCGTGTGCTGGTAACTACAAGGCTTGGGTGAAGTCTTGGCGCGAGCTTTAGCGGAACCCCCCCCTCGTAATTTGCTATTTGGGCTTCGTAAATGCTTTAGATGATAGACAAAACTTTACTAAGGGTCCTCATGACATATTACGAGGGGGGTTCGTAGATTTTCACTTTACGAAACCTGTCCGAGAATTAGCAAGTTCGTAAAATGCTGTTTTATTCATAGTGTCGGGATTCAAGACCACGGAGGCCTCGCAGGTCAGGGTTAGTGCTAGGGTGAGTGTCCAAGGTGGAGGGGGGTAGACTGCTCCACAACCTGGGCCAAGCAGCACGTTCCTCGGTATACCCTCGCACAAAATGGGGGAAACTGGGGCTTTGTTGCATAATATGTTGGTGAAGAAGGGCCTGCCGTGCTTGGCACACAGAGAGTTCAAGAAGGTTCACCTCAGTATCATCATGGAGGTGGAGACCCCAAGTTGTTGTGTCCAATTGGAGGTCCTCCCTAAGACCAACCAGCCATGGTTCCAAGAGCTCTTGCCTCTGGTGGGGGGGGAGGCCTTGCTGGAACTTCGTCGGCTTTTAATCACGTATAGGAAGGTTTTTAACAAACTTTCTATTGGTACGCACAGAGAAATCCCCCACGTGATTAAAATGGAGGAAAATGCCTTTGCACCTAATAGATGTAATCGTTGTATGAGCCCGGCTGAAACGCTCCTTTGCGAGGAATATGTATCTGGCCTCATCAAACAAGGTTTCGCCCAGCTCTTCTCCTTTTGGGGGCCCTATTATGATCATCGCCAAACCTGGTGATGTGGATTATCGGGTCGTTTGTGACTGGCGTGCCCTTAACAACATTACGATTACAAATCGTTACCCCTTTCTTCGTATTGATGAAACAATTGACCGCTTGAGGGGTTCTACCATTTTCAGCTCATTGGAACTTACGTCTGGTTACTATCAAATCCGTATATCGGATGAGGATGCGCCTAAAACTGCATTCACTACCCCCATGGGTCACTTCGAATTCAAAGTCTTGGGCATGGGGCTGGCCAATGCTCCAGTGACTTTTCAAGCGGTCATGAATAAGATTTTTGCCCAATGTTTACACAAATTCGTGGTGGTTTACCTTGATGATATCCTCGTTCATGGGCGTACTCCTAAGGAGCCCGCTTCAAACCTGGGGGAGGTTCTCCAAATCCTCCAAGACGAGAAATTTTATGCAAAATTGTTGAAGTGTTCTTTTAACCAAACCGAGGTCAAATTATTGGGACACTTTATTAGCAAAGACGGTGTCAAGGTCAAACCCAAAAAGGTTTCTACGGTCAAGGACTGGCCTCTTCCTCGTAATACCACGCATGTGCAACAGTTCTTGGGTCTTACCAACTATTTTCGAAAGTTTATCCAGGGTTATTCATCCATTTTTTTTTTTTTTTTTTACATAGGGAGGAACCAGGAAAGGGAACATCTGATAAAACCTAGCCCTATGTGACCAAGGAAGAAAAAAACCCAAAGAAGAAAGACTAGAAGACATGGACCAAAGTCCGCTAAGACAAAAGATTCAAGACAAAAGACGAAAAGACTAGGGACAAAGAACGAGGGACACAAACAAATTACTAGGAGGACAAAGGACAAAGGCCTTCCGAGCACCACCCCCACCTCCAAGCAAGACTGTTCCTCCCCAACCAATAAAACACCACTGTAATGTCCATGGCAGCAATTTTACCAGACCTCAAGAAACTTAAAAGAGATTTCGGTCCGGCCTGGACATCTGCCCCTGTACTCTAACTGCTGGATTTTAATAAACCTTTTGAGGTTGTAATGCATCCTTGTTGGGCACGGGAGCGGTGTTAGTCCAAGACAAGCACCCTATTGCTTTCTGCAGTAAGAAATATATACCGGCTAAGAAACATCATACTACAACCGAACAAGAGATGTTAGGTATCGTTCATGCTCTGACTGAATGACGATGCTACCTTGAAGGGAGCTAAGTTACCCTTGTCACGGACCACAATCCTTTGACGTATTTTGACACAAAACAAGTACTCTCATGAAGAATAAGCCATTGGCAAGAAACCTTGGCCTCTTACAACTATGTTCGGGAGTACAGATGTAGCCGGAATAATATGGCAGATCCGGTCAGTCGTAACCCTAATTTGTCAGCGCCAAGTGAACCTATGCTACTTTATCTCCACTTCACGTCGCCTGGTGATTCAGACTTGTCCTATACCAACTTATCGTCCCCAAGTGATTCTGACTTGGCTGTTGATTTGTTACTGTATTCACTAACTGTTTCTAACAGTAAGTTAGCTAGCAAACGTAACAAAGACGATTTAAAGTCAGCCAAGGCTAACAAGTCTATCATGGACAGAATCCTTAATGGTTATGCTTCTGACCCAGAGTTCAAATCTGGTCACCTGTCCCTCAGGAGTAATTTTTCTCATGATGGCTACTGGTTTTCCAAATGTCATCATGGACGCGACCATTTATGTGTCCCAAATATTGCTTCCATCAAGTTGCCTCCCTGCTTTTGGCTTGTTTTTGCAGTTTCTCCCTTAGTTTGCTTCCCCTAGTTCAGTTTCCACCCTTAGTTGCCTCCTTAGTTTCCTCCTCAGTTGCTTCCTTAGTCCCCCCCCCCCCCCCCCCCCCCCCCCCCCCCCTCCCCCCTTTTTTCTCTTAGTTTCTTGCATAGTTTTCCTTTTAGTCCTCCTTAGTTTGCATCTCCTCTTTCAGTCTTCTGATCCGGTGACTGTTAGAGGTTGCAATGTTTTGGCCCCCCCCTTCATAGGTCTTTTTTCTTAGTAGTCCTAGCCCCTTCTCTTGGGCTTCCTGTTTTTGGCTTCTTCCTTGCCTCACTGGTTTGTTTGTCTTCTGTTCCCGTCCTCCTTTGTCCCTTACGTCGCCCAGGTGGTGTCCGTCCCTTAGCTGTCCCTTAGCCGTTCTTGACTTTTTCTATGGTCTTTTCTCCTTGGTCACAAAGGGCTAGGTTTTATCAGTTGCGCCTTTTCCTGGTTCCCCCCTTTGTGAAAAAAAAAAAAAAAAAAAATGGATATTATCCGAGAACATCATGAACCAATATACGTGGGACATCCAGGTCGTACGAAGACTTTGGATTTAGTCAATCGGACATTTACATGAAAATAAAATCGTGCCCAAGGTGGTTATACGCAGGAAGGACCACAACCTTAGGGTAGAGGGAGGAGGGGGTGTCCCGGGCCAAAGGGTGATGTCGTCACCGAGGAGTAAGAAGGGGCAACGAGGAAGGCGCTGCCCACCGGTGAGGGTCTCCCAGGTGGTAAGGAGCCAGTCTATGACAGGGGCAGAATCAGGGCATTCCAAGAAAGCGTGAGACATGGTGTCAGCAGTGTGCAACTGCAAGCAGTCAGGGCTGGAGCAGACTATGGAGGGGAGGTCGTCTTGGTTGATCCGTTGGAAGCGTCCTCGTACATGGACAAGGAACGCATTGCAGCCCAGCCAGGGTGCCATGGAAAGCCGGCAAGTGATGGTATAAGGACGGTGGAGAGTCTTGTCTGCGAGGCGTACCCACACCTGCAAAAAGCCTGCACGTAGAGGGAGGGAGACTTGAGGTTCGTCCTGTCTTTGAGCAGTTCTCTCCGCTGGACGGGGGGGGGCGGACACGTTGTAAGTCCACCCAAGCGTTCTGTGGGAGGTCTTCAGGGGAGGGGACTGGAATAGGGGTGACAACGAGCGCTCTCTCTGTTGCTGAGGCAATCCATCGGGATTCAAGACCACGGAGGCCTCGCAGGTCAGGGTTAGTGATGGGGTGAGTGTCCAAGGTGGAGAGGGGTAGAATGCTCCACAGCCTGGGCCAAGCAGCACGTTCCTCGGTATAACCTGGCACAAAATGGGGGGAACTGGGGCAAGTTTGTTGCAAGATTTGTTGGTGAAGAAGGGCCTGCCGTGCATGGCGCACAGAGAGTTCAAGAAGGTTCACCACAGTATCATCATGGAGGATGAGCCCCCAAGTTGTTGAGGACCAATTGGAGGTCCTCCCAAAGACCAACCAGCCATGGTTCCAAGAGCTCTTGCCTCTGGTGGGGGGGGAGGCCTTGCTGGATCAGCTGCTCCTCAAAGTCTTTCCGTAACCATGCTTCTCAAGGTTTCTTGCGTAGGGTAATGAAGGCAGCTTGGGGATGTCCCTGGGGGGGGAGGGCAGGAAGGGTGAGAGGGTGTAACCGGCCAGAGGGCCAGACCTCCCAAAGACGGTCCCCTCCACTCAGGGGATCTGGCCCCTCTGCAAGGGGACCAGCAGGGGCCACAGCGGGAAAGAGCTTCCATTTGGGAGGTGGAAGTTCAGGAAGGAGGACAGCATCCCGCCAGGGGTCTGGCAGAGAGGAGAGGATGAAGTCAAGGTCTTGGACAGCAGCGGGAGGGAGGTGAGCTCGTTGTTGATGAGCTGAGCGGATGTCCTTGAGACGGTGCCACGAGAGTGCTTGGGAGGAGAGCACTTGGTTTGAGAGGATGGGCATGGACGGAAAAGGAGGGGTGTTGTTGAAGGTGGTTTCTAGAAGGATGGATTGGGCAGGGCGATAATTCTACGAATGTTCAGAAGAAGAAAAGCCTCTGCACTTTCCCGAGCCAAGTTAGTGGTGATTGCAGCGATGTGCACAGAAGACGGGGCGGTGACCAGGGCATGGTATCCACTTGCCTGACCTGGAGGAAGGCGCACAGCCCGTGAAATCTCGTGATGGTAGAGCTGCTGCCAGGGGTGAGCTGTGTAACTGAAGAGGAGCCATGTGGTCTTGGCCAGCATGGCTGCCGAGTGGGAAGCAAGATGGGGTACAGCAAGCCCTCCTCGATGAAAAGGAAGGACGGCTGTCCCGAAGCGGGGGAAGAGGTGTCCTGGACGTGGTGATTCCTCCTCCTGCAGGCTAGAGGTTGCAACAAAGGCATTGAGAGAAGATTGCAACTGCTGGCGGAGAGGCGCTGGTGGTGATGCAAAGTTAGCCTGGAAGATGAACTTGGAAGCCAAGCATTGCATAGTAAAAAAAAAAAAAAAAAAAAAAAAAAATAGAAACATGCGCCCTTCCAATAACATTGAGATTGGGTGAGAGCCATGGAGCTGCCGCACGTGAGATGCTATGGGGCATGTGCTGGTAGGATGTAGCCTTGCAAAGGGCAGTGTCTACACCGAACGGCACGCCCAGCAATCTGTGAGGTGTGTCTGGGGGATGGAGGTGGTAGCCAGTCAAGTGATGGGTGCTAAGGGCGGGGTCCAGATCTGGAGGGAGGGGTATGTCTGGAGGAAGTTCAAGAAGCAGAAGACGGGTCTTGGGAACAGACTGGGCGGGTAAGCCAGCCGAATTGGCTACGACATATGTCTCCTTGATGATAGGCCCATCTGTGGCTGGGTTGAGGACAACGTGCTTGCCATCGTCAGCAAACGAGAGGGTGGCAGGGGAAGGGTTGCAGAGTTCCACAAGATCTCAGTTGGTTATTGTAGGTGATGAAGGGCTCAAAGATAATGACCCATTGATTACAGCTTAAGGCCCCACCCTGAGGGAAGCCGGAAGTGTTGGGGAAGGAGGTAGTGAAGAAACCATTGAGACGCACTCACGTAGAGCTGCCATTCATGAGGATATCGCACCAGGGCGTGATGCCTGCACTATTGAATCCCATGGCTGACATTGTCTTTAGGAGCCATCCCCTGTTGACAGAATCATAAGCTTTAGTGAGGTCAGAATGCAGCAACCAGCCTGGTAAGCCAAGCTCTTTCAAGCGTGCAGCCAAGCCTAGGTGATAGCGGATGTTGTCACAGATGTCTCTGCCACGGAGGAAAGCTGATTGACTGACGTCGAAAACAAGCCAAAACAGGAAGCAAAGCGAAAACCTAAAAGACTGGTCTGGGCATGTACAACAGGAATGAAGACAGAGACAGTTTCAAGATCTAGATCTTGATCTGGATCTTAGCGCAGATCTGGACCTTGATCTTGGTCCAGATCTAGCCCCAGATCTGGAACGTTGTCAAGTGCTGTGTCCAAATCTGGAACCCGATCCTGATCTGGGGCAGGGTCTTGATTTTGGGCTTGGGCTGGATCTAGGTCAGGGTCAAGATCGGGGCCTAGAGCTGGGGCTTGGGCTGGACCTAGGTCAGGATCTAGATCAGGGTCTAGAGCTCGGGAATGGGCTGGGTCTGGGTCAGGGTCTAGAGCAAGGTCTAGATCCGGGTAATGGGCTGGATCTGGGTCAGGGTCTAGATCAGGGTCTAGAACTAGGGCTTGGGCTGGGTCTGGGATTGGGTCTGGGATCGTAGGGAGCGCTGGGGCCATGGGGATTGTCATTTCCATGGTGCGGGTATCAGGCTCCTGGTCACCGGGAGTGACCCCAATCATGGTGCAAAAGATTGGGGGGGTGGCCCATAAGCTTGCAAAGGAAGCCACTGTGAGAGAGCAATCTAGGCCACACCCTTAGTAGCATGCCCTGCTTTGGTCTTCTTCCTTACAGAGCTTGCTGGCCTGCATTGGAGAAGAAGTGGCATGCTACTTGACAGCTGAGTTGGCACGCCGGTCTGCTGATGGAGTGATGCCCTGATGCGCTGGACCGTTATAGGAGTGATGCCCTGTACCGTGTTGTATCTTGCGTCTGCAGGTTCAGGAGACTTACTTAGGAGCTACATAGTTTTTGTTACCTTGTTTCTGCTACCTTTGAACTGTAGGCATGCCGCGTTCTGGTCGTCTTTGCAGAGCTTGCTGATCTGCATGGGTGACCTAGCGACATGTTACAAGGCTGCTAAGAGTCTGTGCTGGTTGCTAAAGGAGTGATGCCCTGATGCACTAGCCTGTTACAGGAGTGATGCCCTGCAGTGTTTTAATCTTAGATCAGCAAGACCTTTGCGTGCATGCCTTTCCTTCTTTTTCTGTGTTGCTCTTGGAGGTTACAGTGGTGTTTTGTTGGTTGGGGAGGAACAGTGTTGCTTGGAGATGGGGGTGGTGCTCGGAAGGCCCTTTGTCCTTTGTCCTCCTAGTAACTAGTTTGTGTTCCTCGTTCTTTTGTCCCCTAGTCTTTTCGTCTTTTGTCATCAGATCTTTTGTCTTAGCGGTTTTTTGGTCCATGTCCTCTAGTCTTCTTCTTTGGTTTTTCTTCCTTGGTCACATAGGGCTAGGTTTTATCAGATGATCCCTTTCCTGGTTCCTCCCTATGTAAAAAAAAAAAAAAAAAAAACGCCACCAATCTTGACAGAAGGCGCCATTATCAAGGTGTCGAAGATCCGTCTGGGTGCGCATCCAGTCCCTGGCGATGGCTTGGTGAAGGTGGCCAAGGGCAAGGCAAATAGCTTTGTGGTGAAGGGGCTCAGAATGGTCCAGTCTGTCAGCCCGGGACGAACGGACCTGCCATATCGCGCCCAAGGTGGTTATACGCAGGAAGGACCACAACCTTAGGGTAGAGGGAGGAGGGGGTGTCCCGGGCCACAGGGTGATGTCGTCACCGAGGAGGAAGAAGGGGCAACGAGGAAGGCGCTGCCCACCGGTGAGGGTCTCCCAAGTGGAAAGGAGCCAGTCTATGACAGGGGCAGAATCAGGGCATTCCAAGAAAGCGTGAGACATTGTGTCAGCAGTGTGCAGCTGCAAGCAGTCAGGGCTGGAGCAGACTATGGAGGGGGGGTCGTCTTGGTTGACCCGTTGGAAGCGTCCTCGTACATGAGCAAGTAACGCATTGCAGCCCAGGGTGCCATGAAGCAAGCTCCGGCAAGTGATGGTATAAGGACGGTGGAGAGTCTTGTCTGCGAGGCGTACCCACACCTGCAAAAAGCCTGCACGTAGAGGAAGGGAGACTTGAGGTTCGGCTTGTCTTTGAGCAGTTCTCTCCGCTGGGCCTGGACGGGAGGGGCGGACACGTTGTAAGTCCACCCAAGCGTTCTGTGGGAGGTCTTCAGGGGAGGGGACTGGAATAGGGGTGACAACGAGCGCTCTCTCTGTTGCTGAGGCAATCCATCGGGATTCAAGACCACGGAGGCCTCGCAGGTCAGGGTTAGTGCTAGGGTGAGTGTCCAAGGTGGAGGGGGGTAGAATGCTCCACAGCCTGGGCCAAGCAGCACGTTCCTCGGTATAACCTGGCACAAAATGGTGGGAACTGGGGCTTTGTTGCATGATATGTTGGTGAAGAAGGGCCTGCCGTGCTTGGCGCACAGAGAGTTCAAGAAGGTTCACCTCAGTAGGTCTTTTCTCTTAGTAGTCCTAGCCCCTTCTCTTGGGCTTCCTGTGTCTGGCTTCTTCCTTGCCTCTCTGGTTTGTTTGTCTTCTGTTCCCGTCCTCCGTTGTCCCTTACGTCGCCCAGGTGGTGTCCGTCCCTTAGCTGTCCCTTAGCCGTTCTTGACTTTTTCTTTGGTCTTTTCTCCTTGGTCACAAAGGGCTAGGTTTTATTAGTTGTGCCTTTTCCTGGTTCCCCCCTTTGTAAAAAAAAAAAAAAAGTATCATCATGGAGGTGGAGACCCCATGTTGTTGGGTCCAGTTGGAGGTCCTCCCAAAGACCAACCAGCCATGGTTCCAAGAGCTCTTGCCTTTGGTGGGGGGGGTGGCCTTGCTGGATCAGCTGCTCCTCGAAGTCTGCTCGTAACCCTGCTTCTTGAGGTTTCTTGCGTAGGGTGATGAGCGCAGCTTGGGGGTGTCCTTGGGGGGGAAGGGCAGGAAGGGTGAGAGGGTGTAACCGGCCAGAGGGCCAGACCTCCCAAAGACGGTCCTCTCCAGTGAGGGGATCTGGCCCCTCTGCAAGGGGACCAGCAGGGGCCACAGCGGTAAAGAGCTTCCATTTGGGAGGTGGAAGTTCAGGAAGGAGGACAGCATCCCGCCAGGGGTCTGGCAGAGAGGAGAGGATGAAGTCAAGGTCTTGGACAGCAGCGGGAGGGAGGTGAGCTCGTTGTTGATGAGCTGGGCGGATATCCTTGAGACAGTGCCACGAGAGTGCTTGGGAGGAGAGCACTTGGTTTGAGAGGATGGGCATGGACGGAAAAGGAGGGGTGTTGTTGAAGGTGGTTTCCAGTAGGATGGATTGGGAGCACTGCATGGGCGGAGCGATAATTCTACGAATGTTCAGCAGGAGAAAAGCCTCTGCACTTTCCCGGGCCAAGTTGGTGGTGGTTGAGGCGATGTCCACAGAAGACGATGAGATATTCCATTGGGCGTTGCAGCCGGTGAGCCATGATCAAAAGGATCAGCTTAAGGTCGCAATTTTTTTTTTTTTTTTTTTACATAGGGAGGAACCAGGAAAGGGAACATCTGATAAAACCTAGCCCTATGTGACCAAGGAAGAAAAAACAAAGAAGAAGACTAGAGGACATGGACCAAAAGTCCGCTAAGACAAAAGATCCGAAGACAAAAGACGAAAAGACTAGGGGACAAAAGAACGAGGAACACAAACTAGTTACTAGGAGGACAAAGGACAAAGGGCCTTCCGAGCACCACCCCCACCTCCAAGCAACACTGTTCCTCCCCAACCAACAAAACACCACTGTAACCTCCAAGAGCAACACAGAAAAAGAAGGAAAGGCATGCACGCAAAGGTCTTGCTGATCTAAGATTAAAACACTGCAGGGCATCACTCCTGTAACAGGCTAGTGCATCAGGGCATCACTCCTTTAGCAACCAGCACAGACTCTTAGCAGCCTTGTAACATGTCGCTAGGTCACCCATGCAGATCAGCAAGCTCTGCAAAGACGACCAGAACGCGGCATGCCTACAATTCAAAGGTAGCAGAAACAAGGTAACAAAAACTATGTAGCTCCTAAGTAAGTCTCCTGAACCTGCAGACGCAAGATACAACACGGTACAGGGCATCACTCCTATAACGGTCCAGCGCATCAGGGCATCACTCCATCAGCAGACCGGCGTGCCAACTCAGCTGTCAAGTAGCATGCCACTTCTTCTCCAATGCAGGCCAGCAAGCTCTGTAAGGAAGAAGACCAAAGCAGGGCATGCTACTAATAAACAAGTCCAGGAAAAAGCAAACAAAAAACAGTCTTTAGGGCTAGACCAGCAGATCCACCCCCAAAAACTACTATCCAGCCCTCTAGGGCAGCAAAAAGCTAAGACAAACTGTATCGCTATGGTTTCCAACCAATGTCACACTCAAGGATCGGTAAGTCTCTAATTAGAGAACAAGAAGATGCTGGCCAATGCAGACCTTCAAAAGGAGACCTGCTAACTAAGAATTCAAGAAAGAGGGAAAGAGTCTCAGCAGCACAACACCTGTATGAGGCAAAAAAACACTAAAAAATTGACAAGGGTGATAGATTCCTGCCAGACCAATAAACATGGTAATGCCAAACCGGGTGGTACTCTGGTCCCTGTCGAGATACCTCTTCAGTTTTGGGAATGTGTAACTACAGATCTGATTACAGCCCTTCCACGGACTGCCGATGGACATGACGCTATTGCGGTTTTTGTGGATAAATGATCCAAAATGTGCCATGTGGTCCCTTGTCAGACCATTATTAGCGCATCGGAATTCGCCCAGCTATACATGAACACTGTGATTCGCCATCATGGTATTGCAGCCAAGCTCATTGGTGATAGAGACGCTCGATTCACTGGTCATTTTATGAAGGAATTATAATCCATGATGGGTACTCGACAAGCCATGCCTGCCTACTGCTTTTCACCCTCAAACGGATGGCCAGACAGAACGTATGAATCATGTCATTGAAGACATGATTCGGCATTACGTTGGCCCCTATTATGATGATTGGGATAAATCCTTGGCTTTGGTTGAATTTTCCATTAATAATTCCTGGCAGGAATCTAATAAATCCACCCCTTTAAAAGCTTATTTGGGTTATGAACCTCGTGGCTCCTTGGCTGCCGTCGTTCACTCTAAGTGTCTGGTAGCCAACCTCTGGTGGGGATCACACGTAGGGCGCTAAAAGCACTGTCGTACTTGCCTGGCTGCAGCTTAGGACAGAATGAAAGCTAATTATGACAGAAAGTGCCGTGCAGTTACGTTTCAAGTCGGCCAACAGATTCTCTTGTCCACCAATAACATGAAATTGAAGGCCACTGGTCGACATAAATTCACACATCATTGAATCGGCCATTCCGTTATCACCTCAGTAATTGGGCCAAAGGCTCTAGTCTTCTTCTTTGGTTTTTCTTCCTTGGTCACAAAGGGCTAGGTTTTATTAGACGTTCCCTTTCCTGGTTCCTCCCTATGTAAAAAAAAAAAAAAGGATGAGAATGGCCTTGTAAAGCAATTCACAGCTTGTAAGCTGACTCTTCCTGCCCTCATGAAAATCCATCCTGTTTTTCACGTTGGTCTCCTCAACGAATTCCACGCTGACGGTAAAGAACATTACGGCCAGCCTCTGTCTTTTGATGCAGATGGATCTCCGATTTGGGAAGTGGAATGCATAATGAGGGCTAAGGAACGCACCATTGGTACTTCTAAAACTAAGCGTCTTAAATACCTGGTTCAGTGGATTATTTTTTGTCTTGAACAAGATACATGGTAACCTGCTAAAGAGTTGAAGCGGTCAGCCCCACATGTTGTTATAGCTTGGCTGCAACTGTCCGAAGATTACCGTTCCTATAGGAACAAGAAACAGCGTTTATACCTTGGTTTGCA
The DNA here is from genome assembly GCA_013435795.1 of Chlamydomonas sp. ICE-L. Taxonomy (NCBI): domain Eukaryota; kingdom Viridiplantae; phylum Chlorophyta; class Chlorophyceae; order Chlamydomonadales; family Chlamydomonadaceae; genus Chlamydomonas; species Chlamydomonas sp. ICE-L. The sequence goes on along the minus strand of JACBWV010000906.1, from coordinate 1,687 downwards.
TATGGGATCCCTAGGGGAGCCAAGGTCCGGTCTAGGCTCAGAAGGGCTATTAAATGGTGTACGAACTAATCTTATGATTGGTATATTCTGCAGCCATCTATGTGCACTTCTCATATTGAGAATAAGGCCGTCTCAGTCACATTTACCTTTCCTCACTGACACTTGATGTGGAGTCCACATCTCTGTGGAAGGGGGGGGGTGTAACGGGAAAGCCCCCTGACCCACCTGTCAGAGCGGGAGCTCCGTCCGTTCTATCCAGTTTTTTTTTTTTTTTACAAAGGGGGTAACCAGGAAAAGGCGCAACTGATATAACCTAGCCCTTTGTGACCAAGGAGAAAAGACCAAAGAAAAAGACAAGAAAGGCTAAGGGACAGCAAAGGGACAAACACCACCTGGGCGACTGAAGGGACAAAGGAGGACAGGAACTAAAGACAAACAAACCAGGGAGGCAAGGAAGAAGCCTATAACAGGAAGCCTAAGAAAAGGGGCTAGGACTAGTAAGAAAAAAGACCTACGAAGGGGGGGCAAAAACATTGCAACCTCTAACAGTCACCGGATCAGAAGACTGAAAGAGGAGATGCAAACTAAGGAGGACTAAAAGGAAAACTATGCGAGAAAACAAAGAGAAAAAAGGGGGAGACGGGTGGGTGGTGTTGATTTGTGTGGTTTCTGTGTTGTTGGTTTTTCGTGGTTTTGTTTTCTTTTTATTTTTTGTTTTTGTGTTTTACAGCTGACAGCCGGGCACTACTACCCCGTGACTGCCCCAGGAAACATGACCCCTAGGGTTAGACCATTAATAACTAGCAGCCCGACGATAATCTTCATCTCCCACTGAAGTACGATGAGGGGTGCCAGCGACATTCCCATCTGGGTAATGCTCTTACTCACCTGCTCTGCTGCTTAGTTTTCTAGTGTTCGTGACCCTGCTGCTCGTACCGTCTACTCCTGTAATGCCTTCTGCGGTATAACCACCTGGCGGGGATATGCAGGTCGTTCGTCCAGGGCGGACGACGGGACCATTTGAAGCCTTCACAAACAAGGCTAATCTGCCTTGCCTATGGCACTTCACCAAGCCATCCCAGGGACTGGATGCGCCCCAGAAGGATTTCGCCCACCTTGATAAAGGCGCACACCTTTCTGTCAAGATTGGTGGCGTGCTAGATTGCTCTCCACAGTGGCTTCCTTTGCAAGCTTAGGGCCACCCCCCCTATCTTTTCACCATGATTGGGGTTCGGTCACTCCCGGTGACCCGGAGCCTGCTACCGCACCATGGAAAGGAAATGAACAATCCCCATGGCCCAGGAGCGCCCACAATCCCAGACCCAATCCCCGACCCGCCCAAAGCCCTAGTTCTTAGACCCTGAGCGTAGACCATGACCCAGATTCACAGCCCCAGACCAGGATGCTGACTTGTCTAGACTGACCCAGACCCAAGGCCCATTCACGAGCTCTAGACATGATCAGACCCTGACTAGGTCCAGCCCAAAAGCCCAAGCTTCTAGGCCCGAACTGACCCTGATTAGATTCCATCCCAAGCCCAAGATCAAGACCGCCCCAGATTAGGGGATCAGGTTCCAGTCGGGACACAGCACTCGACAACGTTCCAGATCTGTGGCTAGCTCTGGCGAAGATCAGGTAGGTCCAGATCTGCGCGAAGTCCAGATCAAGAATCTAGATTATGAAACAC
>JACBWV010000903.1:0-23361 GCA_013435795.1 Chlamydomonas sp. ICE-L | reverse complement strand
CACCACACCAAGTATAATTACATCCTATCACCTTCAGTATCTCCTCCTTCACCTCCTCCACCTTGTTCTTGCCACCTCGAGTGCTGCTGGCAAGTGGCCTGGTGGAGCTGAGCTCCAGTGACATGCTATCTGACAGCATCGCCAAGTAAGTGGAGGTCCTGGGGTTTGGGTTTGGGGATGAGATTTGGGTTTGGGTTGGGTTGGGTTTGGGTTCCAATTTGTGTTAGTGTTTGGGGTTCCAATTTGTGTTTGTGTTTGGGGTTCCAATTTGTGTTTGGGTTTGGGGTTCCAATTTGTGTTTGGGTTTGGGGTTCCAATTTGTGTTTGGTTTTGGGGTTCCAATTTGTGTTTGGGTTTGGGGTTACAATTTGTGTTTGGTTTTGGGGTTACAATTTGTGTTTGGGTTTGGGGTTACAATTTGTGTTTGGGTTTGGGGTTTGGGTTTGGGGATGAGATTTGGGTTTGGGTTGGTTTGGGTTTGGGTTACAATTTGTGTTTGGGTTTGGGGTTTGGATTACAGTTTCGGTTTGAGTAATGGTTTGCGTTTGGGTTTGGGTTTGGGTTTGAGTTGGGGTTGGGGTTGGGGATGGCGAGAGGCATATAGCCTGCCACCCCCCTTGCTCTTGCTCTTAGAAAAAAAAAACTAAAAATATTGCACCACGAGTTGCGGCTGCTAATACAGAGTCCTGGTGGATCTGCATCCCATGACTCTATCCGCAAGCAGCTCCAATCAGTTGGACGTCCTGGGTTTTGGGTTTAGATGTGGGTTTAGGGTTACAATGACAATGTCGTGGGTTGGGTATTGGGGTTCTGGTTTTGTTTAGTTTTGTTTTCTTTTGTTTTCTTTTGTTTGGGTTTGGTTTGGGTTTGGGTTTGCATTGGTTTGGTCTGGTTTGGTTTGGTTTGGGTTTGCTGCTAAGTGGTCTGGTGGATCTGAGCTCCATTGACATGCTATCTGCATCTCCAAGGAAGTGGAGGTCCTGGGTTTTGAGTTTGGGTTTTGGGTTTGGGGATGAGGTTTGGGTTTGGGTTAGGGTTTGCGTTTGGGTTTGGGGTTTGGATTACTGCTGCTGGCAAGCGGTCTGGTGGAGCTCCAGTGACATGCTTATCCTGACACCCCCCCAGCTCTAATCCCCCCCTCACAGCCCCCCCCCCCCCCCCGCCTTGCCGTCGCCCCCCCCCCAACAACAGCACCGGGCCACCCCCTGCCGCCCACCACATCCCGCGACTGGCACTCCCTTGAAGTTTCTCCAAGGACCCCCTCGTAGGACGAAACTAACGAATACCCGCCGACGACCCACTGCATGTTCCCTCCTTCAAAGCTTGTTAGTTGCTCTGACAGCTCGTCTTCCATCTCATAGCCCTCACACTCATAGCGTATGGCCCTCAATATCAGCCACCACCTGGGTGGGTGGTGTTGTGTTGTGTTTTGTTGTGTTGTGTTTGTGTGTGTGTGAGGGGTGGTGGATGGGTGGGTGGGGGACGGGGAGGTGGGGGGGAACAGTGAGCAGATCAGCCATCAGCCCTGGGTGGGTGGGTGTTGTCTTTGTTTGGGGTGGGGTGGGGTGGGGTAGGGGGGGTAGAAGTGAGCCGACTCAGCCACCAGCCTGGGTGGTGTGGGTGTTGTGTTGTGTGTGTGTGTGTGTGTGTGTGTGGTGAGAGAGAGAGTGCGTGTTGTGTGTTTTGTGTAATTGTGTGTGTGGGTGTTTGTGGGTGTGTTTGGCATTGTTGTGTGTGTTAGTGTGTGTGTGTGAGGAGAGTAGTGCGTGTGTTTGTGTGTGTTTGTTTTGGGTGTGTGGTTGTTTTGTGTGTGCGTGTGTGTGTGTTTGTGTGTGTTTTGTGTGTTTGTGTTTTGTGTGAGTGTGTGTTTGTGGTTTGTATTGATGTGTGCTTGTGGTGTGCGGGGTATCAGCCACCAGCCTGGGAGGGTGTGGTGGGGTGTAGTGTGTGTGTGTAAGTGTGTGTGTGTGTCTGTGTCTATGTCTGTGTGCATGTGTGTGTGTGTGTGTGTTTGTGTGTGTGGTGTTTGTGCGGTATGAAAGTGTCTGTGGATTGTTGTTTTGTGTGGGTGTGTGTGGTGTATAGCTATGATGCCATTTTATCATATGTATACCCCCCCCCCCCCACACACACACCCCACCCCACCCCACTTACCTCATTGGTGTGTGTATATCTATCATGTATTTTATCATATGTATACCTACCCCCCACCCCACCCCACTTAACCTCATATTTACCACCATATTACCCCCCCCCACCCGCCCCCACTTACCCTCATAGTGTTAAAGACACCATATCTACCCTCCACCCCCACCCACTGTACCTCAGATTTACACCATATTACCCCCACTCCCCCAACCAAGGCCACAATTAACCTCCTATTTACACCAACTTTTCCCCCATTCTATCCTCTCCCCCACCCCACTTACCTCATATTTACAACCATATAATACCCCCCACCACCCACCCCATTCCTCATATTTTACCCCCATATATACCACCCCACCCCCACCCCACTTAACTGCATTTACACCGTACATACCATATACCCCCACCCTCCCCCCATCCCCCAACCCATGTATAAACCCCCCCCCTCATCCCCCACCCACACCAAACACTTACCACATTTTACACATATACCCCCCCCCCCCCACCACCACCCACCACCGCCACACTCCCACCCCCCCCCCCACACACACTTACCCGACATTTTCACATCTATCCCACCCACCCCCCCCACACACACACATCCACACTCCCGCCACCCTCACCCAACCTCACCACCCAATCACACCCCCACAAACAACAACCAACTTACCACAATTTTACCACGTACCCCCCCCCCCCCCACCAACCACCACCACCACACCGCCACCCCCCCACCCCCCACATCCACCCTACAACATTTTACCCAATATCCCCCCCCACCCTCCCCCCCCCCCCCCCCCCCACCATCCCCCCCCCACCACCCCACCCACCACCTCACATCTAACGACAATTTTTACCCTATCCCGCCCACCCCCCCCCCCCCCCCCCCCCCACCGACCACCAACCCGCCCCCCCCACCCCCACCCCCCCACAACACACACTTGACCCACCTTTTACACATATACCCCCCCCCACCAAACCCCCCACCACCGGCCACCAAACCCCCCAACCCCTCACTAAGCCAGTCCACCCCCCCCCCACGCCCACCATCCTCCACCCCCCACACAAAAACACTTCCCCCTGTAATCTGCTGGAAACTTGTTCACTGCGGCCTCATGTCCGCTGAGCTGGCTGGTTACAAGCCATAGCTGGCGTATGTGATGACCACAGGCATCCATGCAGCTACTGGCATGCTCACACAGCTTCCGGTTGCTATCACCTCCCGCCATGTCCGCCCTTCCTCGTGAGGTGGGGGTGAGTGTGACAGCCTCTTGGTAGTGCTTGTCCTGCGACCACCTGGTGTGTTGATGGTGGGTTTTCGGTAATAATGTAAGCATGCCAATATTGTTGAACTGTTTTCAGGCGTGGGCATGCTCACAAAGCTTCCGGTTGCTATCACCTCCTGCCATGCCCGCCCTTCCTCGTGAGGTGGGGGTGAGTGTGACAGCCTCTTGGTAGTGCTTGTCCTGCGACCACCTGGTGTGTTGATGGTGGGTTTTCGGTAATAATGTAAGCATGCCAATATTGTTGAACTGTTTTCAGGCGCTGGCATGCTCACACAGCTTCCGGTTGCTATCACCTCCCGCCATGTCCGCCCTTCCTCGTGAGGTGGGGGTGAGTGTGACAGCCTCTTGGTAGTGCTTGTCCTGCGACCACCTGGTGTGTTGATGGTGGGTTTTCGGTAATAATGTAAGCATGCCAATATTGTTGAACTGTTTTCAGGCGTGGGCATGCTCACAAAGCTTCCGGTTGCTATCACCTCCTGCCATGCCCGCTCTTGCTGGTGGGGTGGGGGTGAGTGTGACAGCTTGTGGGGTGGAGGTGAGTGTGACAGCCTGTTGATAATGCTTGTCCTGTGACCACCAGGAATGATGGTGGGTTTGCAATACTTTTGTCAGAATCCCAATCATGTTGACTTGTTTTCAGTCATGGGCATGCTCACACACCTCCTGCCAAGTCCGCCCTTGTGTGTGTGTTTGTGTGAGTGTGAGTGTGTGTGTGTGTGTGTGTGCGGGGGGGGGGGGGGGGGGGATATACATGGGTGTGTGTGCCCTTGTGTGTGTGTGTGTTTGTGGTGTGTGTGTGTGTGGTGGTAGGGGTGGTGGTGGGGGGGGGGGGGGGGGTGAGTGTGACAGCCTCTTGGTATTGCTGGTACTGGTATGTCGGCGGGTTTGCAGTAATTATGTAAGCATGCCAATCTGGTTGAATTGTTTTCAGGGGGGGGCATGCTCGCACACCTCCCGCCAAGTCCACCCTTGCTTGTGGGGTGGGGGTGAGTGTGACAGCTTGTGGGGTGTGGGCTGAGTGTGGCAGCCTCTTGGTAGTGCTTGTCCTGGGACCACCTGGTATGATGTTGGGTTTGCAGTACTTAGGTGAGCATGCCATTCTTGTTGAACTGAATCCAGGCGTGGGCACGCTCGCACAGCTTCCGCTTGCCAACACCTCCCGCCATGTCTACCCTTGCTTGCGGGGTGGGAGTCAGTGTGACAGCTTGTGGGGTGGAGGTGAGTGTGACAGCCTCTTGATAATGCTTGTCCTGTGACCACCTAGTGTGATGGTGGGTTTGCAGTACTTATGTGAGAATCCCAAACAAGATGACTTGTTTTCAGTCATGGGCATGCTCACATACCTCCTGCCAAGTCCGCCCTTGCTTGTGTGTTTGGGGTGGGGGGGTGGGGGTGGGGAGGGGGGGGCAGCTTGTGGAGTGGGGGTGAGTGAGACATCCTCTTGGTAATGCTTGTCCTGGGACCCCCTGGTATGATGATGGGTTTGCAGTACTTAGGTGAGCATGCCAACCTGGTTGAATCGTTTGCGGCTGCTGGCATCCACACACGCACATCAACAAACACACAAACACGCACACATATACAAACACACATTCGCACACACACACACACAATCACACACGCACACAAAAACACAGGCACAAGCGCATACACACACACAAACACACGCGCACCCAAAACAAACACACAAACACCCACACAAACATACGTACATGCACACAAACACACGCACACCACACACACACACAAACAAATACACACTCACACAGAAACGTAGAGCCGAACACACACAGACGAACACACACACATACACACACAGACAAAAGCAAAAGCAGAGACACACACACACACAAATAAATACACACTCACTCTCACACGATTAAATATTCGATTCAATTCAAGCGGTAAGTCATGTGCGTTTGAAAAGGAGATCAGATTCGCCCAGAATTTACTACAGGCTGTATTCACCACAGGCTGTATTCACTACAAGCTATATTCACTACAGGCTTGTATTCACTACAGGCTGTATTCACTACAAGCTATATTCACTACAAGCTGTATTCACTACAAGCTATATTCACTACAGGCTTGTATTCACTACAGGCTGTATTCATTACAAGCTGTATTCACTACAAGCTATATTCACTACAGGCTTGTATTCACTACAAGCTATATTCACTACAAGCTGTATTCACTACAAGCTATATTCACTACAGGCTTGTATTCACTACAGGCTGTATTCACTACAAGCTAACTTCCCCCTTCCCCTGCCTACCTGGATTGTTCTTTGGAGACTTCCTGTAGAGGTACTTGCGAGTACCTTTTTTTCAGGTATTTGGGGATAAATGCCCTTTTTATAAGGCCGTCAGGATGGTTGGGGTAGCCTGGAGAATGATGGACCTTTTTTATACCAGCTTTCTCCGTCCCTTCATGTTTATGATTTTTCAATAGTTTTTATGTACGATCGTCTTGAAGTCAAAAAAATGAAAATTGGAAATGTAAACATCCCAGAATTATCACAATGACCTCTAAGGACATGCCCAGTGGGATTAAGGGAACTGGATCGTAAGTATGCGCTGCTTGAGTCAACATCGCATCTAGATACCAGTTACCGTGCCAGTCGACGACCCCCCGGACGGGCCCAAGCGCACTCAAGGGGTACTGAAGTCAATATGCCTACCTGGATCGTTCTCTGGACATGGCACGTCAGGATGGTTGGGTAGCCTGAAGACTGATAGACCTTTTTATACATGCTTTCTCCAGCCCTTCATGTTATTAAGCCGTTACCGTTTTGCGTGTCTTTCCATGCACACGCCTGTGTGTTTAACTTTTCTTGCTCCTCTTAAGAACTTTATGCTTTTTCCAGGCCCTTAACGTTATTAAGCTGTTCTCTTTTTTATTCCATGGGTCTTTCCATGCATGCGCCTGCATGTTAGCCGTTTTCTGCTCCTCTTTTGAGTTATGAACGTCCAATTGTTTTCGTGTACAATTGTCTATTAGTCAATATGCCGACCTGGATCGTTCTTTGGAGACGGCCGTCAGGATGGTTGGGTCGCCTGGAGACTGATAGACATTTGTATACCAGCCTTTTCCCGGCCCTTCATGCTTATGAATTTTCAATAGTTTTGAGAATGTACGATTGTCTTTCAGTTAATATACCTACCTAGATCGTTCTTTGGAGACGGCCGTCAGGACGGACGCCAGCTGCCTACAGGCTTCAGCCACACTCCTGTTGGTGAATGTGGGGTAGGTGTCAGGTGGCAATATAATATTTGTATATATAAAATTATATTATATTATATAATATTATATATAACAGATACATTCAATCTTTGTTACGTTACATGACCATGTCATATGCTGTCTAGTGTTTACCCAAGACAAGCCCACTCCACACATGTATGTTGTTGACCCACTCCACACATGCATGTTGTTGACCCACTCCACACATGTATGTTGTTGACCCACTCCACACATGTATGTTGTTGACCCACTCCACACATGTATGTTGTTGACCCACTTTACACATGTATGTTGTTGACCCACTCCACACATGTATGTTGTTGACCCACTCCACACATGTATGTTGTTGACCCACTCCACAAATGTATGTTGTTGACCCACAACCATCCTCACATGATCAACAGAGCGTATATATATGTATATGAATTGTACACCTTTTCTGTATAAGTAATTTATGTATATGAAACACCCCATCCCCACCCCTTCTCACCCCCTCACCCACCCCCCAACCCCACGCAGACACTGCCCAAGTCTCCCTTGCTTCCTCCTACTGCCACCCCTTCACAGCCCTCTCTCTCTCCTCCCTCTCCCGCCGTGTCTCTCTCTCCATCCGTCCCCCACCCCCACGCAGACACCACACCAGAATCCCTACCTTGCTTCCTCCTCCTTCTCCTTCCACCCCTTCACCGCCCTTTCTCTCTCCTCCCTCTCCCGCCGAGCCTCTTTCTCCTGCTCCGCCAGCGCCACCTTCACAATCTTCTACGCCTCCCTTCGTGCCGTCTTCACGGATTGCTCCCTAGCAACAGACTGACGCGATGCCTCTTGCTGTGCCGCCTCACCCCCCTACTCGCCCCCCTCCCCACCCATTCTTACCCACTCCGACTCCCCCCCTCAAACACCCCCACCCCCACCCCCACACAGACACCGCACCAGTCTATCTACCTTGCTTCCTCCTCCTTTTCCTGCCATGCCTTCACCGCCCTCTCTCTGTCCTCCCTCTCCCGCCGCGCATCTCTCTCCTGCTCCGCCATCGCCGCCTTCACCATCTTCTCCGCCTCCCTTCGTGCCGTCCTCACGGATTGCTCCCTAGCAGCTGACAGACGCGATGCCTCCTGCTGAGCCGCCTCCCCCAGCACCTTGTCCTGCTGCTGACGTTGGCGGGCTAGAGCAACTGCCGCGCCCATCTGATCATTACAGGCTTGCTGCGCCTGGCTCAAGTTGGCCACGGCTGTCATGTGGCCCTCCATAATCTCCTCCTTTAAAGCAAGGGCGTCCTTCACCAGCACTCCAGCTTTGCTCACGTCCTCCTATGCACATTTGGGTAAGCAGGGCGCATAGCCAGTTACAGTCCAGGGGTAGGCTAAATGGGCTTAAAGGATGCATACCCCCCCCACACACCACCACCACCACCACCACCACCGACACACACACACCAGTTTCCACCTTCAGGTAGTGTGGGGCATTTAAACATAAATGCATTATGGGAGCTGTTGGTATGTACACCCATCCCGTTTTCAATATATATTCGTTGGCCATGGTGCATACATGCATACTATACATACATGCACTATACATACAGGTGGGTCACTATACATACATGCATACCATACATACATGCATACCATACATACATGCATACCATACATACATGCATACATGCATACCATACATACATGCATACCATACATACATGCATACATGCATACCATATATACATGCATACCATACATGCATACATGCATACATGCATACATGCATACATGCATACCATACATACATGCATACCATACATACATACATGCATACCATACATACTGGGTTACAGTCCAGGGGTAGGCCAAATAGGCTTAAGGGATGCATACCCCCCCCCCCCCCCCCCCCCCCCCCCCCCCCCACACACACACACACTACTTTTCCTGACCTCTCCCTGCCATGGCTCCCACCTCACCCCCTCCCCACACACTCTCTTTCTCTCCCCTTCACCCCGTACCCCCAATCCCACCCAGGGTGGGCCACCCTCGACCCTCTCCACCCGTACACACACATACACCCCTTCTCCCCACCTCATGCCCTTTACTACTACAGCTCAGACGCAGTTGTGGTCTGCAAAATCAAAACCCACTGTATATATATTCGGAATTCTTTGATCAGCGTAACCCAACTTTTGGCAGAAGATGATACATCCATTTTTTTTATTCTCACCCCCATTGCGCCGATATTTCTTTCTTTCTTTTATGTATTCTTTATCATCACCTCCATTGCGCCGATATTTGTTTACTCGTTTATTGATTTATTATCATCCCCATTGCGCCGATATTTATTTACTTATTTTACTTTTTATTATCACCTCCATTGTGCCGATATTTGTTTACTCGTTTATTAATTTATTATCACCTCCATTGCGCCAATATTTATTTATTTCTTTAGTCTCACCCCCACTGCGCCGATATTTATTTATTTCTTTTATTTTTTATTATCACCTCCATTGCGCCGATATGTATTGATTTATTATCACCTCCATTGCGCTGATATTTGATTATTTGATTATTTATTTATTTATTATCCCCTCCATTGCGCTGATATTTGCCATGAATGCATCCCCATCGATCTGTAGCATGCACCCAAACTCACGCCTTGTCATAAGGCACAACATGCAACAGGGGTAGTGGTGAATGTTCATTTGGTCGTGGGTTGGTATCTCTCGCCAACCCTAATTGCGCCTACTTTGCATATAGTAGGAGTGGCACCACCATTCGAACTGAATCCTCTGTGTCGCTGGTTTGTGTCGGGAGAGCCACCTCCTGGGGTGAAAGTCCTTTCACAACTAAACAAAAAAAATGCATTTATTTAGTTATTATCCCCTCCATTGCGCTGATATTAGATTATTTATTTATTTATTATCCCCTCCATTGCGCTGATATTTGATTATTTATTTATTTATTATCCCCTCCATTGCGCTGATATTAGATTATTTATTTATTTATTATCCCCTCCATTGCGCTGATATTAGATTATTTATTTATTTATTATCCCCTCCATTGCGCTGATATTTGATTATTTATTTATTTATTATCCCCTCCATTGCGCTGATATTAGATTATTTATTTATTTATTATCCCCTCCATTGCGCTGATATTTGATTATGTATTTATTTATTATCCCCTCCAGGGGGGGGGCAACTTCGAACCAAAAATACACCATCCCTCAACTTTGTAGATATCATAGAGAGGATGAAGAATCAGGTTTTATTTCTTAATTTGGCCCAGCAGAAAAAAAGTGTTGGTCCTCCAAAGTTTGGGGCCGCGAGGGGGGGGGGGGGAGGGGGGGGGTTAAGGGGAAAATCTGACATTTTCAAAACATTAGGTACTTTTCAGGCACTTTTTCAGCCCTCAGAATGACATGGGAGTGGATCTAGGGTGTTCCTGTACTAAATACCAGTCCATATATGCTATTGGGGGAGAGATCCACCACACATTATACCCAGGGCAGAGGGGGGGAGGAGGTGTGTGTGTGTGTGTATGTGTGTGTGTGTGTGTGTGTGTGTGGTGGTGGGGGGGGGGGGTCCACCACATGCAGTCTGTGCACCCAGGCCAGCAACTCAGCGAGGACGACATCAATCAATTATCTCTGAAGGTGGCTGAGTTTGAGGGAATGGTTGCCAAAGAGGTCAATGTCAGAGGGCGTGAGCAGCGTGTGCAAAGGGAGCAAGCTCAAGTGCGGCTTGAGGCATCCCTAGTAGACGCGCCGGCATTGTTCTGGAGATTGGTGGTCGATGACGTCACCAACTAAGACCACATGTTGTAAAGGACGACATTATGCCCTTCAGCCATACATACATTGGTGACTTTTGAAGACATGATTGTTTAATGCCTGATTGAACCTTGGATTGAAGACCTGGTTATTGAATACCTGATTATTGGGTATTGAAGGTGGGCACATTAGGGGTCAAGTGGCCCTGAGCCCCAAGCCCAACCAAACAATGTAACATTGATGATGATGATTTTCTATGCTTCAAACATCCCCAATGGACTCGAGACAAACCTCAATGGATAGGCCTTTAAAAAACCTGTAATGTGAGCATAATTAGACACCATAACACTAAGTGGTGGCTGAAATACTAGCTGTACAGTGGGTTCCGGAGCCGGGGGGGGGGGGGGGGGGGGCTGCTGAAGGGTGCCTCAGCACCTTTTTGGGATGGTGTATTTCACTTTTTTGTTGCCCCCCCCTTGATCCCCTCCATTGCGCTGATATTTGATTATTTATTTATTTATTTATTTATTTATTACCCCCTCCATTGCGCTGATATTTGCCATAGATGCCTCCTCATTGATCTCTTGCGGGCATTGGTTGCAATTTTTTATTTTTTTATTCAGATTTATTTATTTATTCAGAATTATTTATCTATTCAGAATTATCTATCTATTTATTTATTATCACCTCCATTGCGCTGATATTTGCCATGCACGCATCCTCGCTGATCTCTTGCAGGCACTGGTTGCAATTTATGTATTTATTTATTTATTTATTTATTTATGTATTCACATTATTTATTTGATCATAATTATTTATCAATTCAGACTGATTCAGAATTACTTATTTATTTATTTATTCTCACCTCCATGGCGCTGATATTTGCCATGAATGCATCCTCATTGATCTCTTGCAGGCATTGGTTGCACACGGGAATTCTCTCTCCTTCACTTTCTGTACTGCCAACATGAGATACGGCCTGTGCTTCGCTCTGCAGTACTCCAGTACGGTACTTCAGCAAGCGTTCAGCAAGCATCTTCTCAGCTGCTGTGTGGGACGCTACTTCAGCCACCTACAGGAGTGCAGAATAGTGTGTGCATGCATGTATGGTTGTATGTATGTATGTATGGTTTGTGAGTTATTTATGTATTTACTATGTAATTAGGTAGTCTGTACGTACGTACGTACGTACGTACGCACGTATGTATGGTATGTAATGTATGTATGTTATGTATGTAGGTATTATGTATGTATGCATGCATGTATTTATGTATGTATGTATGTATGTATGTTTTAGTCTTTATGTATGCATGCTGCATTTATGATATGTATTCTGTACTGTCTGCTCTGTCTGTCTTCTGTCTGTCCTGTCTGGTCTCCTGTGTGATTGTCTTCTGTTGTGACGCCTGTTCTGTCTGTTGCGTGTCCCTCTGTCTGTTTTTGCCTGGTCTGCTTGGCCTGGCATTCTTTCTGTGTGTGTCCTTTCTAGCTGTTTGGTTTAGTCACTCCATATTGATCCTTTTCAAGCCACCTACATGGTGTGGAAATGTGAGTGTATAATATGTATGTGCGGCCTGATGTATTGCATGTCTGGTAAAGAGCAGAGGGGATGCGGAGATCTGTCTGTCCTGTCTGTCTTTCTTTATGTCTGTCTTTTCTGTCTGTACTCTCTGTCCTGGTCTTATGTCTGTCTGTCTGTCTGTGTCTGTTGTTGTCTTTCTCTCGTTCTGTTCTGTATGTCTTTATGTATGTATGTATGTATTATGTATCATGTGCGGCATGTATGCTGTGGTGTGCCTGCCGCTGTGTGTGGCGCTACTATCAGCCACCACATGATGTGTAACAGTGTTGTAGATATTTCATGGGCGTGCATTTATGTATGTGCAAGCTTATGCTGCTGTGGTTGGCACTATACTACTTCAGCAGCGAACCACAGGAGTGCAGAAAAGTATATATATATATATATATATATATGTATATATATATATATATATATCGTGGGCTCCACACTTTGCGCTCCGCAGGGTTTGGGGGGCGGAGTGTCGTACTGGGCTAGCACTGAGAGATCACACCAATACAAATGATATTCAAAGTAGCTTACCTGTGCTTGCAGCCTATTGGATGGCAGGACATGTTATGTAATGATCACGCCTGGTGGGGTGGGGGTATTAAGGGATTACCTGTGCCTGCAGCCTATTGGATGCCAGGACAGCTGCTTCTTTTGCCCTTACTAGGGCCTCCCTGCCTTCTTCTCTGGAGGCCTGCATCAATCACACACATATTGTAAGGTTAATCAATTTGACAAACATGATGAAGTTAGATTATATGTCTACAACGACAACTAGGGCCTCCTTGCCGTCTTCTCTGGAGGTCTGCATCACACACATTGTATTGTTAATAAAGGTGAAAAAACATGCAGTTGAATTATATGTTTATCACGATCGCTAGGGCCCCCTTGCCTTGTTCTCTGGAAGTCTGCATCACACACATTGTATGGTTAAGAAAGGTGAAAAAACATGCAGTTGAATTATATGCTTATCACGATCGCTAGGGTCCCCTTGCCTTCTGCTCTGGAGGTCTGCATCACACACATTGTGTTGTATTGCTAATAAATGTGACAAAAACATGAAGTTACATTGTATTACATTAAATTATCTTTATATCACTTGGGTCTCTTTGCATTCTTCTCTGCGTCACACACATCGTACTGTATTGTTAATAAATGTGACAAGAAACGTGACGTTTTTATTATATGTTTGTCACAATCACTAGGGCCGCTGTGCCTTCTTCTCTGGAGGTCTGTATCACACACACACACACACACATTGTATGGTTAATACATGTGACAAGAAACGTGAAGTTTAAATTATATGTTTATCACAATCACTAGGGCCGCTGTAACTTCTTCTCTGGAGGTCTGTATCACACACACACACATTGTATGGTTAATAAATGTGACAAGGAACGTAAAGTTTAAATTATATGTGTATCACAATCACTAGGGCCTATGTGCCTTCTTCTCTGGAGGTCTGTATCACACACACACACACTGTATAATTAATAAATGTGACAAGAAACGTGAACTTAAATGTTCTGTGTATTACAATCAATAGGGGGAGGGGGGGGGGGGGGGGAGGGGCAGTTGGAAGCTGTCAGGGAGGTGGAACACAACAGAAGGCAGGAGGAAGACAGACAGTTGCAGGTTGGTTGGTGGGTGGGGGAGTGGGGGCTGTTTCATGTTGGTTTTGGGTGGGGGAGTGGGGGAGGTGTGTGTATCACAATCAGGTCTTTGTGCCCTCTTCTCTGGAGGTCTGCATCACACATATCATATTGTTAATAAATGTGACACGACCAACCTGTACCCCCCCCCCTCCCCCCCCCCCCGGCCCACAATCCACCTGCTGCCCCCCAAACACACCACCCCTCCCCCAATCCACCGCCCAAAACCAACATGCAACAGCCCCCACTCCCCCCCCCCCCAACCAACCAACCAACCTGCCACTGTCTATCTTCCTCCAGCCTTCTGTTGTGTCCAACTCCCTCTCAGCCTCAAACTGCCCTCCCCCCCCCTCCTGCCGCCCCCCAACCCCCAACCAACCAACCAACCTGCAACTGTCTATCTTCCTCCAGCCTTCTGTTGTGTTCCAACTCCCTCTCAGCCTCAACTGCCCTCCCCCCCCCTCCTGCCGCCCCCCAACCCCAACCACCCAACCAACCTGCAACTGTCTATCTTCCTCCAGCCTTCTGTTGTGTTCCAACTCCCTCTCAGCCTCAAACTGCCCTCCCCCCCCCTCCCGCCGCCTCCCAACCCCCAACCACCCAACCAACCTGCAACTGTCTATCTTCCTCCAGCCTTCTGTTGTGTTCCAACTCCCTCTCAGCCTCAAACTGCCCTTCCCCCCCCTCCTGCCGCCCCCCAACCCCCAACCACCCAACCAACCTGCAACTGTCTATCTTCCTCCAGCCTTCTGTGTGTTCCAACTCCCTCTCAGCCTCAAACTGCCCTCCCCCCCCCCCCTCCCGCCGCCCCCCAACCCCCAACCAACCTGCAACTGTCTATCTTCCTCCAGCCTTCTGTTGTGTTCCAACTCCCTCTCAGCCTCAAAACTGGCCCCCCCCCCCCCCGCCCCCCCCCAACCTGCAACTGTCTATCTTCTCCAGCCTTCTGTTGTGTTCCACCTCCCTCTCAGCCTCAAACTGCCCCCCCCCCCCCCCCCCGCCCCCCCCCAACCTGCAACTGTCTATCCTCCTCCAGCCTTCTGTTGCGTTCCACGACTTCAACCAACCCCAACAGCCCCCCACCCCAATCCCCTCGCCCTCAACCAACATGCAACAGCACAGCCCCCACCCCCCAGCCCCCAACCAACCTGCAGCTGCCTATTTTCCTCCAGCCATCTGTTTTGTTCCACCTCCCTCTCAGCCTCAAACAGCTCCCCCCCCGCCCCTCCCCCCCCAACCCCCCCCACCCCCTCCCCCTCCAGCCCCCCCCCAACCAACCTGCAACTGTCTGTCTTCCTCCCAGCCTTCTGTTGTGTTCCACCTCCCTCAGCCTCAAACTGCCCCCCCCCCCTCCCCCCCCCCCCCCCCCAGCCCCCCCCCCCCAACCAACCTGCAGCTGCATATCTTCCTCCAGCCTTCTGTTTTGTTCCACCTCCCTCTCAGCCTCAAACAGCAGGCGTGCCTTTTCCTGTGCAAGTGCAATCTCCGCGTCTTCCTTTGCCAGAAGCACATTCCCTGAACCCTCAACCCTAAGGGCACCTGCCAGCTCATCGTGGCTTGCATCTCTGGCCAACGCCAGCTGGGCAAGAATGTCCCCCCCGCCAGGGAATTGTGACAGGCTGTCCAGGGAGGGTTTCGGAGCTGTTGGTTTGGACATTGGGGGAGGACGCAGGGCCTCAGCTTGGGCCTTGACTTTTGCCAGGCTGTCCAGAACTTCAGTGTGAAGTTCAGTGAGGGTTGCTTCTGCGGAGGCCAGGTTGGATAGCTGGCTGGTAAGCTCTGAACGAGAAGCCTCAATCTGGTTTCGGAGTAGGGCCTGAGGGAGACGAGAGGTGCATGGGGGATTAAGTGATGATATCGGTTGGTTAGGTGATGAGTGGGTTAGGTGACGAGCGGGTTGAGTGAAGAGTGGGTTCGATAATGAGGCGATGAGTGGGTTAGGTGATCAGATGGCTAGGTGATGAGTGGGTAAGGTGATGAGGTGATAAGTGGGTTAGGTGATGAGCGGGTTAGGTGAAGAGTGGGTTCGATAATGAGGCGATGAGTGGGTTAGGTGAAGAGTGGGTTAGGTGACAAGCGGTGAGTGAAGAGTGGTTCGAGGAATGAGGCGATGAGTGGGTTAGGTGATCAGATGGCGAGGGCATTGAGTGGGTAAGGTGATCGAGTGATGAGTGTGGTTAGGTATAGCGGGTTAGGTGAAGAGTGGGTTCGATAATGAGGCGATGAGTGGGTTAGGTGATGAGTGGGATAGGTGATGAGCGGGTTAGGTGAAGAGTGGGTTAGGTGATGAGCGGGTTAGGTGATGAGCGGGTTTAGGTGAAGAGTGGGTTCGATATGACGATGAGTGGGGTTTAGTGATGATTGGGATAGGTTATGATGTGAGAGGCGGGTTAGGTATGAGCGGTTTTAGTGATGAGGCGGGGTAGGTGATGAGCGGTGTTAGGGTGATGAGCGGGTTAGGTGATGAGGCGGGGTTAGGATGATGAGCGGGTTAGTTGAGAGCGGGTTAGGAGATGACGGGTTAAGGTAGGAGCGGGTTTGGGATAGCGGTTGGTGATGAGCCTGGTTAGGTGATGAGCGGGTTAGTGATGATCGGTTAGGTGATGACGGGTAGGTGAGGAGGCTGGTTAGGTGATGAGCGGTTAGGTTGATGAGCGGGGTAGATTATGGCGGTTATGTGACGACGCGGGTTAGTGTGAGCGGTTATGTGATGAGGCGGGTTAGGTGATGAGCGGGTTAGGTGATGAGCGGGTTAGGTGATGAGCGGGTTAGGTGATGAGCGGGTTAGGTGATGAGCGGGTTAGGTGATGAGCGGGTTAGGTGATGAGCGGGTTAGGTGATGAGCGGGTTAGGTGATGAGCGGGTTGAGGTGAAGGAGTGGGTTCGATAATGAGGCGATGAGTGGGTTATGTGGATGAGTGGGTTTAGTTTATGATTGGGTTAGGTGATGAGGTGATATGTGGGTTAGGTGATGAGTGGGTTAGGTGAAGAGTGGGTTCGATAATGAGGCGATGAGTGGGTTAGGTGATCAGATGGCTAGGTGATGAGTGGGTTAGGTGATGAGGTGATGAGTGGGTTAGGTTATGACGATAAGCAGGGCGTGGTAGGCGGTACACGGGGAAATTGTGAGCAGAAGTAGGGTGTGGTAGGCAGTACATGGGGGATTGTGAGCTGAAGTAGGGTGAGACGAGAGGTGCATGGGGGATTATGAGGATGAGTAGGGCATGGTAGGCGGTACACGGGGAAATTGTGAGCATAAATAGGGTGTGGTAGGCGGTACATGGGAAATTGTGAGCATAAGTAGGGTGAGACGAGAGGTGCATGGGGGATTATGAGGATGAGTAGGATGTGGTAGGCGGTACATGGGGGATTGTGAGCTTAAGTAGGGTGTGGTAGGCGGTACATGGGGGATTGTGAGCTTAAGTAGGGTGTGGTAGGCGGTACATGGGGGATTGTGAGCTTAAGTAGGGTGTGGTAGGCGGTACATGGGGGATTGTGAGCTTAAGTAGGGTGTGGTAAGCGGTACATGGGGGATTGTGAGCTTAAGTAGGGTGTGGTAGGCGGTACATGGGGGATTGTGACGATAAGTAGGGCGTGGTAGGTGATACATGGAGAAATTGTGGGCATAAATAGGGCGTGGTGGGCGGTACATGGAGGGTTATGACTTGAAGTAGGGCGTGGTGGTTGTAAACTAGAACCCCCAACCCCCTACAACTTTACCCCCAAAACCTGAAGCCCTTAGCTTTAATCCCTACCCCCTACCCCCTAAGCCCTGAGGGGGGCCCTAAGACCTAAAAGCCCTGAGGGGTGCTCGGACAAGGAAGCACTACAAGGACAATTGCTTAACCGTAGTAGGAAGGACTTAAAAAGAAAAAGCACTGATGAACTGAACCCCAAACAATTGTTTTACCGACGGGGGCCCTGAGTTCGTGCTAATACTACAACGACAGGGCCAATTTGGGTCATTTCTTGGTCACTTTTATACCTTACACCAAATCCCAAACCCTAGAATCTTACCATGGCTGGTTCTTGCTTTTGATGCCACTCCACCTGCTGCTGCTCCACCAAACCCTAAACCCTAAAATCTAAACCCTAATCCCTAGAATCTTACCATGGCTGATTCTTGCTTTTGATGCCACTCCACCTGCTGCTGCCCAACCAAACCCTTGGAGCCCATCTTCTGTTCAAGCTGCCTACTGAGAAGGTTCAGCTCGGCTTCCGATCGTTTCAGACCTTCACGAGCGACGCTTATCTGGGGTGGGTGGGGGTGGGTGGGGGAGTGGGTGGGGAGGGGTGGGGTGGGTGTGGGGTGGGTGATAGGGGTGGGGTGGGGGAGAGGTGGGGTGGGGTGGGGGTGGGATGTCGGAGTGGTTCAAGCTGCCTACTGAGAAGGTTCAGCTCGGCTTCCGATCGTTTCAGACCTTCACGAGCGACGCTTATCTGGGGTGGGGTGGGGGTGGGTGGGTGGGGAGAGATGAGGTGCTGGGGGTGGGGTGTGGGAGGGTCAGAGTGGGTGGGGCGAGCACACCACACCCACACCCACACATGGTACTTGCCAGGGGAGTCAGGGCCTCCCTCGCCAACTCCCACACTTTCATCTCGACCATTGACGACATTCCATGTATCCACCCTTCCACTCTACAACGCCCAACTCTTCCTACCCCACCCTCCTACGAATTCTTACATTCCCCCACCTACCACCACCCCACCCCACCCCACATACTCTTACACACTTCTCCCTTCCCCTCCCAACCCCACACCCAACACCCCTCCACAAACACACCCGCAAACACTTGCAAACCACACACATAAAAACTTGCAAACACACACATACACAAATACTTGCAAACACACACGCATAAACACACATGCTACTTGCCTGGGGTGCGAGAGCCTCCCTCGCCGTCTCCCACACTTTCATCCCAACCACCCAGCCCAGCAACTCTTTGAAGGTTGCATCATCACACCCCACACCCCATGCTCTCACACACCCCAACACCCTCCCCTCCCAAACCCACACCCAACACCCCTCCACAAACACGCACAAAACACACACACCAAACAACTTGCCAGGGGAGTGAGAGCCTCCCTCGCCGACTCCCACACTTGCATCTCGACCATTGACGACGTTCCATGTATCCACCCTCCCACTCTCCAACACCCCTCCCCTCCCCTCCTCTCGCCTCCCCTCCCAACACCCCTCCCCTCATCTCGACCACCCGGCCCAGCAACTCCTCAACGGTGACAATGTTCCATGTATCCACCCTTCCATTCTCCAACACATAAATCCATCCACCCCACCCTACCCCGCCTCCTACACATTCTTACACCCCCACACCTTCCTCCCCACACCACCCCACCCCACCCCACACCACCCCACACCACACCACATGCTTGGACACACTCCAACACCCCTCCTCTCCTCTCCCCTCCCCTCCCAACTCCCCTCCCAACACCCCTACACAAACACACACACAAATGCACATACTTGCACTCTCTCACACACAAAACACACACACATACGCACACAGCCAACTACTTGCCTGGGGTGTGAGAGCCTCCCTTGCCGACTCCCACACTTTCATCTCAACCACCTGGCCCAGCAACTCCTTGAAGGTTGCATCATCGGCCTCCAGAATACTGGTGATGTCATTTTGGCCGAAGAAAACGGTGTGCTTTAGCAGGTTTGAGTTGAACTCGAGTCGTATGCGCTCCTGAGTGCGAGAAATATCAGCTTGGGTGATATCAACACCGTCCAGGGTGAAAAGCAGACGGGCAGTTTTACCTGTGTGTGTGGTGGTGGTGGTGGTGGTGGTCAGGTGTGTGTGTGTGTGTGTGTGAGTGTGTGTGTGTGAGTGTGCGTGTGTGTGTGCGTGTGTGTGAGTGGATGTATGTGTGTGTGTGTGTGTGTGTGTGGGGGGGGGGGGGGGGGGGGGGGGGGGGGGGGGGGTATGCGATAACAGATTTGAGTTGAACTTGAGTTGAATGCGCTCCTGAGTGCGAGCAATATCAGCTTGGGTGATATTCACGCCGTCCAGGGTGAAAAGCAGACGGGCAGTTTTACTTGGGGTGGGGTGGTGGTGGTGGTGGTGGTGGTGGTGGTGGTGGTGGTGGTGGTGGTGGGGGGGGTAAGTTAGGAGGGAGGGAGGGAGGGTGGGTTGGGTTGGGTTGGGGAGGTGTGTGTGTGTGGTGGTGGGGGTGGGGGTGGGGTGGGGGTAAGTTGGGAGGGTGGGAGGGAGGGAGGCGAGGGGGGCAGGTGGGGGGCGGGGGGGGGGAAGTAAGTTGGGGTGGGGGGTAAGTTAGGAGGGGGTGGTGGTGGGGGGAGGGGTGGGGTGGGTGGTGGGGGTGGGGGGGGGGTAAGTTGGGAGGGAGGGAGGCGTGGGGGGCAGGTGGGGGGCGGGGGGGGGGAAGTAAGTTGGGATGGGGGGTGGTAAGTTAGGAGGGGGTGTGGGGGAGGGGGGGGTAAGTTGGGGAGGATGGGAGGGAGGGAGGGAGGGAGGCGTGGGGGGAAGGTGGGGTGGGGGGAGGGGGGGGGGGGGGTAAGTTGGGAGGGAGGAAAGTGTGTGGGTGGGTGGGAGGGTGGGTGTGTGTGGGGGGGGTATGTGGTAGCAGATTTGAGTTGAACTCTAGTCGAATGGGCTCCTGGGTGCGAGCAACGTCAGGTTGGGTGATATCCACATCGTCTAAGTTGAAAGGCAGGCAAGAGCAGTTTTGCCTGTGTGAGGTGGGGTGGTGGGGGGGGGTGGGGGGGGGGGGGGTGGGTGGGGTGGGGGGGTTGGTGGTGGGTGGTGGGGGGGGGGTGGGTGGGAGGGAGGGAGGGAGGGAGGGAGGGAGGCGTAGAGAAGGAGAGAGAGAAGGGTTGGGGTGGTGGTGGTGTTGTGGTGGTGGGGGTGGGGTTGCGGTGGGAGGGGGGTGAGTTGGAGGGAGGGAGGGAGGGAGAGAGGGGTGGGGTTGGTGGTGATGGGTGATGGTGGTGTGGTTGGTGGTGGTGGGTGGTTGGTGGTGTGGGGGGGTGCTGGGGTGGTGGGGTGGGGTGCGTTGGAGAGGGGGGGAGAGGTGACGAGAGGGGTGGGGTTGGGGGTAAGTTGGGAGGGAGGGAGGGGGGGAGTGAGGGGGGAGGGGGGAGGCGGGCGGGGGGGGAGGGGGGCCGGCCCCAGGTGGGGGGCGGGGGGGGAAGTAGTTGGGAGGGGGTAAGTAGGAGGGGAGGAGAGGGGTGGGGGGGGGGGGGGGGGGGAGGGGGGTAAGAGGGGGGGGGGAGGGGGGTGGGGTAATTGGAGGGAGGGAAACAGTGGGTGAGGGTTGTAATGCCGGTGGCAGACTTGAGGTTAAAACTCTAGTGACTGCGCTCCTGGGTGCAAGCAATGTCAGCTGGGTGATGTCCACACCGTCCAGGTTGAAAATCAGGCGAGCAGTTGTACCTTCGGGGGGAGGGAGGGGTGGGGGGTGTGTGGAGGGGAGGTGGAGTTAGGGAGGGGCGGGAGGGACGGGGAGGGAGGGGGAGGTAGGGAGGGAGGAGGGAGGGAGGGAGGGAGGAGGGAGGAGGGAGGAGGAGGGAGGAAGGGAGGGGGGAGGGGGAGGGAGGGAGGGTGGGCGGGAAGAGTGGACGGAGGGAGGGAGAGAGGGAGGGAGGGAGGGAGGGAGGGAGGGAGAGAGGGAGGGAGGGAGGGGAGGGAGGGAGGGAGGGAGGGAGGGAGGGAGGGAGGGAGGAAGAGGGGCAAGGGAGGGAGGGAGGGAGAAGGAGGGGCGGAGGCGGGAGAGAGGGAGGGGGGGAAGGGGGGGGTGGGAGAGGAGGAAGGGGGGGGTGGTGGGGGGGGTCAGGAAGGGAGAGAGGGAAGGGGGGGGGGGGTGGGAGAGAGGAAAGGGGGAGTGGGGGGGGCGGAAGGGGGAGGGGGGGAGGAGAGGGAGGATTGAAGGGAGGGGGGGGGGGGGGGGGGGGGGGGGCATTCAACAGAGATCAACTCAGCCAGAACCAGTTGTACCTCCCTTGATCGCCCTCTCAGGTTGGGCAAGTCTCTTTAGCCTAAACGGCTACCCCTGGACTGTGACAATACATAGGAGATACATACGAAGTGCATATGAAGTACATACGAAGTGCATATGAAGTACATACGAAATAAATAAAAATTACGTACGAAGTACATACGAAATACAAACGAAGTTCATAAAAACTACATACGAAGTACATACTAAGTACATATGAAAACATACCTTTCTTGATCGCCCGCCTCACAGTGAAAGCCTTTCCATTCACGCATCCCTCCACTACCACACAGCCTTCTTTGCAGCTGTCGTTGAGCATTGGGTCGACCAACTGACGGCTTCCATATGAAGTACATGCGAAATACATAGGAAGTACAGACGGAATACATAGAAAGTACATACGAAGTACATACCTTTCTTGATCACCCGCTCCACAGTGAAAGCCTTTCCATTCACACATCCCTCCACTACCACACAGCCTTCTTTGCAGCTGTCGTTGAGCATGAGGTCGACCAACTGACGGCTTCCACCGGAACCCTGTTTGGAGAAAGGCAATCCAGTGAGCAGAAGAGTGGTCGTGTGTGTGTGTGTGGGGGGGGGGGGGGGCAAGAGAGGGTAGGGGGAAGGACCAACCAACCAACCAACCAACCAAGCAGCTGTCGTTGAGCATGAGGTCGACCCACTGATGGCTTCCACCGGAACCCTGTTTGGAGAAAGGCAATCCAGTGAGTAGAAGAGTGGTCGTGTGTGTGTGTGTTTGGGGGGGGGGGGGGGGGGGGGGGGGCAAGAGAGGGTAGGGGGAAGGACCAACCAACCAACCAACCAACCAAGCAGCTGTCGTTGAGCATGAGGTCGACCAACTGAAGGCTTCCACCGGAACCCTGTTTGGAGAAAGGCAATCCAGTGAACAAAAGAGTGATTGTGTGTGTGTGTGTGTGTGTGTGTGTGTGGGTGGGTGGGTGGGGGGGGCAGGAGGGAGAGATGGGGGTAGGTGGAAGGACCAACCAACCAACCAACCCACAACCAACCTACCCACACAGCCACCCATAGTGGCACTGTGACCAAGCATGTCTTACCGGATCAAGGTGTTAGGTGTACTTCATCACACCCACACAGCCATCCACCCACCCACCTCACCCACACAGCCACCCACCTCAGTCCTGGACATCATGCCGCCTGTAAGCGCCCACAGTGGCGCTGTGACCAAGCATGTCTTACCAGATCCGTTGCTATCCGTGCCGGCATCGTCCCTGTTGTTACCGCTGACAACTCGCAAGCCTCGGTCGGACAGCAGGTATGTCTGTGAGAGGGGGGGGGGGGGGGGGGGGGGATAGGTGTATGTATGTGTGTGTGTGTGTGTGTGTGTGTGTGCTGATATGTGTGTAGTTGCTATCCGTGCCGGCATCGTCCCTGTTGTTACCACTCACAAACGAAGCCACTCGGGTCGGATCAGAAGCGTACGTCTGAGGAGGGAGGTGGAGGGGGGGTGGAGGGTGGGGGGGGGGGGGGGGGTTTTGGTAGGGTGATGAGGGGGAAGGGCATAGGGGCGATATGGGGATAGGTGTGTGTGGGTTGGTGAGGTGTGTATGTTGTGTGTGTGCGGCAGCGGGCCTTGGGCCGCTCACAACAAGCACGGCTCAGTAAGACAGAAGGGACGTTGTGAGGGGGGGGGGGGGGGGGGGGAATCCTGTGAGGGGCGGGGGGGGGGGGGGGGTGGGGTGGGGGGGGTGGAATA